>CM046883.1:21525283-21617102 GCA_025688845.1 Cucumis hystrix
TACTGCTCCTTGTTTCAATTTAAACTCGAAGCTATAAATCTATGAATTTAACCTCCTGCTTTCATAAGTTAATCAATTTAAAGCATTTATTAGTGATTGTAGCTGCTTTACTTAAATTCCATTTAAATTAGGAATTTTTTTAAAAATAGAAAAGTTGACAAATTATTTACATTTCATATAAAAAAAAAAACAAAAATCACTAAGAGACAAAATTAATTACACTTTATTTTTTATGAAGTATAAATATTTTGTCAAATGTTCTATTTTTTTTTTTTTTTATAATTTACCTTTAAAAATTAGTCTCTAAATTTTAATTAGAATTAGGAAAATGGTCAAAAATAGAACATTTGACAAAATATTTACACTTTATAAAAAAAATTCAAGTGTAATTAGTTCTTTTTGTTTAATAGTTTTGTTCTAGTTTGTCAATTTTTTTTTTAAAAAATCTCTTAAAATTATTATTCTTAAACATTTTTAGTTATAATATAATTATTTTAAATAAGTAAGAAAAAAGAATAGATGAAGATAAGAAATGAAAAGATGAAAAAAAATTGCTCAAATTTGTTGAAAGATGAAATTATTATTTGATTCTTGAACTTTGTTCTAATTTCTAAGGGTAAAATGGATTGATTTATTGTCTTAAACAAATATTTTTATCTTTTATATTCAGAAAATAGTTTTAAATGGAACCTAGTTTTAGCTTTACTGTTATTTTTCTACGTGGCATTGAGGTGAGATTTATTGAATTTTATTTTTATTAGTTTGTGCTTACGTGGAATTATTCTCTCTCTTCCACAATTTCTTCTCCTCTTAATGGCTACTCCACTTGTCGTGCTACAAAGATTGGAAAGAAATTGATAATGAACCAACAGCTCCCTAAACCAATTAATGCACTTCAAGATGTCTTAAATATGTATGAAAGAAATTTATATGTACACTATAATTTAAATAAAATTATTAGTTTCAGTTTCAATTGATGATTGTTTTTGTAAAATGTGTTTAATTATTTAAGTGTAATTTGGTTAATTATACCATTTTTGAAAGATGATTTTCATATGAATATAAGTGGTTTTGCATTATTATTATAAGTGTTTATTTTAGTTTGGTGTGTTACTCTAAAATGCACAATACAAGATTTTAAAAGAAAATTCTAATTGATTTATCTATGAAGGTGTTTGGAGTTTAATTAATAAGTATCACACTAACGTGTGAAAAATTTAAATTCGAAACTTCTTAGTCATTAAATATACTATCATTATTTTTCAATTGGAGTAAGGTAAAAACAAAAAAAAAGGTGAGCAATAATCAATTTGAAAGAAACCATTTTGCACTTTTAGATATTGGAGTGGCTGCATTAAATAACATAAGGTACAAAGTGCTTTCTCAAGAATTTATGAGCTAATTAAGTCCAATTGTCTTAATTATTTTGTGAGTAATTCCAAAAAGTTGTTAATCCATCCAAGTTGCTTATGCTCTCTTTTCATCCAATTATTACAGAGATGAACCTAAGCCGAAATATGAACCATAAAAGAAAATACCGACTAAACAAATTTATCAACTTGTTCTTTTAGCATTTCAAATATTTAAGCAAAAAAATTGCTACTATAATGTGTTTGAAATGTATGTTTAATGGGTTCTTCGAATGACTAAGTACGAGTTTCTTGCTAACTAATAAATTTAAAGTAATTTATGTATTTGAGATATTTTTATTATTTACGATATTGTTTCTAGAGTTTACTTTATTGGTTGATTTTGTAGCATAATGCTTCTTCCATCTAATGCTTCTCATGACAACATCCTCTCTTCATCACTTAATTGTGAACTCACCTAAATCATACAAAAAAAATCTACATTAATATATTTTTCATTATTTAAAATAAATATTTGATTAATAGCAAATAACTAATTAAGACTCTTTTACTACTATCTTCCCTATTATTTTAAAATTATTATTATAGTTTTTGGATGACAAGTCAAATAAATTGAATTGGTTTTACACTAAAACTGTAAAAGTTTGTTTATAATTTATGTATGAAATAAGATTATTTTAGTTAAAGTAGTTAGTGGAATTTCTTATTGTTTTGAACAAATAAATATATAATTTTATTTTTTTATACATTTAAAAGAAAAAAAAATCTTTAGTTTACTCAATTAAAAAATGGAAAATGATACATTTTAGTTCGAAGAATAAAAATAAATGAACAAATTGCAACTTTCTATTCATCTTTGTTTTATCATTTTTGGTATGGAAAAAATATGAATCCCCATTACCTAGAAAAACGGGAAGAAAATAAATTTCAAAAACTTAAAAATTTGAATATATTTGACACATAATTAAATTTTACTTTAATGGATCATTTTTTCATTTTTTAAATTAATAAAATAGATATATTTAATTTTATTCCCCTTGATTATTTTTGTTTGTGCTATTTGAACAACTTTTTAAACAAACTCAATTTTATTTTAAAAAAGTAAGAATGGAAATTTACCTTAAAAATTATTTTCCTCTAAGATATTCAATATGCGAAACAAACTTAGGGTACATTTGGGAGAGGAAAAGAGTTATGGAAAAAAAAATTATGATAATCCTAGTGTTATGATAATATGTGTTTGAGGTTAGAGTTATTATTGGTAGTGTTATGGTAATATGTGTTTAGGGAAATGAATATGAATGATAGTGTTATGATAATATGTGTTTGGAGGAATGATTATTGTTGTAGTATTATGATAATATGCGTTTGAGGGAAATGTTATTATAGTGTTATTTAATATTAAAAAAAACTATATAAACAATTTGCTTTTACTTATGTTTTCTCCTCCTAAAGTCACAACCTTTGAAATACTATCAAATAATTAGTCCATTAAATAACAATTAATATATGTTATTATGTCACTTTTATATCAAATTTTATTCCCATCATACTTTAATTTTATTAATTCATATATATTTTTCTAAATTTGTCTTTAAAAAAAAAAGATCTCATGTCCATTGTAAATTAAATTGAAATAAGAAATATATAGTTTTTACACTATATTTTAAACTTCATTTGACCTCAAGTATTTAATAATGAAATTCAATAAAAGTTGAATCAAACTTTTATGTTAAAAAAAAAATTAAGCGTTGTGCATCCACGAGTCTCCCTACCGAATTTCTTAAAACCTTATGCTTTTCAAAGTCTCTTCATCAAGAAACATTTAGACGTGAATTGAGATTAACTCAAAAACTAACTTCATTTAGGGTGAGAGTTATTCACATGCATCATCTCAAAATCATTATGAGTCAATTAGTTTTAAACACTTGGTTGTTGCGATGGTATTGAGAATAACGATAAGTGAAAGAAAATGAGATGATCTTAAAAGTATAATATAATATAGAATGTAATGGACAAAAGTAAGAGTAGGAGAATAAAATAGAGTTTTGTTCATAAAAAGGCTTGTAAAGGGTAATGCTTGGCTTGGACTCTACTCCTCTTGGAAGAGAAGATGGAAATGAAGGAAAATGAGTTGACATCTTTTGAAAGTGATCCTTTTTCTTGGGACCCTTTCAAGATTAGGTCAATTATGTTTTGTAGGATATGCCCATATAAAATACATTATCAAATTATATTAAACCCAATTTTATATTTATATTTATATTCTATAACGTAACTTCCAACGAACTCTCTTTTCTAAATTCAGATTCAAATATTCAATTGGTGATCTTTTGTTTGAATTTTGAATCGTTTGTCCATTTTTTTTACTAGTGTATTACTACGTGCAATGCACATTTTTTTTATTTTTAAATTTTATTTCAATAATTTAGTTTAATAATTATTTAAAGAATATGGTTGTATTCAATGTTTGTACGAATTTAATATATTTCTATAAAATTAAAATGTGATTTATTTGTATTATGTGTTGTTTAAATTATTTAATTTAGTTCTTTTCTTTTAGTTTATAACAATACATCATTGTTAATAATAGTCTAATTGTAACGAAAAAATATGTATTTCAACAATTGTTCTATGTAATACGAACAATAATGCAGTTTTTTTAGAAATAATTAAAAAGCAAACTATTTACCCTTCATGGCAAATAACCAAAAAATGTGAGGGAAAAAAAAACTCACTACATCTGATTTTGCTATGTAAATGTTTTGCCCACTTTGTCCATTTTTATAATTATCCCAATAATAATTATTGTATAATAAAAAAACAGATTAACCAATTCAAGCAACAAATTTAAAACATTTTTTATATATACAATGTTTTTTGTCCAGAGATTCTGTGATTTCACTAGTACTTTTGTTGTTGTTATAGAGACTCCTCTTGATAGGGTTACGTATAGTTGAAAGACAACTTGAGGAAGATAAACTCAATTCTACATTTGGTATTGTCTATCCTTGAGCCTTTATTGGTAGTCATTGCAAAACATAATTTTATACTGAGAACGGTTTTCTCTTGAACTTGAATGGATATCTTTCGTCGTTTGCAGGACTCAGTGATTTTCGTGGTCAAAAAACATTTTTCATGCATTTTGTTCAGTTGCAATTTATGCATAAATCAAAATGTTCATCAAATATTGTGATTTGAATGCATTCTCCCTAAAAAATCAATTTAACTTTTTAATATTTATAAAACAAAAAAAATTGAAATGTTTTTTTTTAAATATATAGTTTTTACCTCTTTATCAACCACATAAACTTTTTTATTCGTAGAGGTTCTTATTTTCTATTTTTCTTTTGCTCGACATCAAATTCTCTTACAATTGTTACCTTTGTAGGCCAATCTCTTTGAAAAGGTTTCAAACTCATTATCGTTGTTTATGTCATCTACTACAAAGAAAAATGTTAGCTAGATTCAAATTAGTTTTACATAATTTTGCAAAATTAATTGAAAACTAAAAGCAAAGAAAAAAAATGAAATACCTTATGTGGATTGAAATTACAGCTATAAGATAAAAAAAATGGATATACTTTGCAGGAAATTGGGTAGGAAAGAGCTAAAAATGGTAATGAAATGACAAAGTATTTTAAAAAATATAGTATTTTTTAAAATTAATGTCAAAAATAGGGTAGTAAATGAAAAAATAACAAAAGTAGGGTGAATGGGCAAACTATTGTAAAAAATAGGGTGAATTTTAAAATGAACAGAAGTCGTGTACTCGGTACACGACTTCTTCCACGTGTCCTTTTTCTGTTTTTATTATAGAAGTCGTGTACTCGGTACACGATTTCTCTGAATCCACGTCAGCCCATTTTTACCACGTGGAAAGGACACGTGGAAGAAGTCGTGTACCCGATACACGACTTCTATAATAAAAAAGAAAGTTTAAATATGTAATTTACCTAGTCTTTTCTTTTTTTACGGAAGGATGTATCGGCACTCTAAGAGAGAGAGATGGCAAAGCTGCATCTACAAGGTTATTTAAAGATTGGAAGGATAGAAGAATTTGATTTTGGAATGAAAAAGGTGGAAATTCAAAAATGGGAGAAGGCGAAGGAGAATGAGAGATTATTCGTTTTTTTTTTAATTAATGATCATCATAATACCAAGAAATATCATTAAAAAATTTGACTTTTTTTTTCCTTTCGGGGTTTAATTCTTGTTAATTCACGAGAAGAAACTTGATTAGGAACATGGGTATGGCCAATTAAGTGGATTTGTTTGGTTAATATAATTACTTCACATATTTTCCCAATGCTTCACATATTTGTTTTGGATGTTTATGTAAAATTAATGAAAGTTGAACCTTTATGATATTTGAAAATTTTTAAATTTTGAATGCTTTTTCCATAAAAACACTAATATATATATCCCTTGAGTTTACTAACCAAATATTTAATGGTGCTAGAACCATGAGTGTACTAATTGACACTATTGATATCACAGCTTCATATAATAGAAATTTGTGTTTGAAAGGCATAATGCTACGAAATTATGGTTTTATAGAGGGGAAGTCGTGTACCCCGTACACGACTTCTTGCATGAAGGACAAGTGTCAAACTTTCATGTGAATGAAGTCGTGTACCCGGTACACGAATTCGTTGCTACGTGACAAAATTGTCAGTCAACGCTACTGTTGACTGCCAAATTGGCACAGATGTACTAGAGTCGTGTACCCGGTACACGACTTCACTACTCTAATTTTGACAATTGTTTTACGGGTACTCTAGAATTGTCAATAGTTTTTTAAAACGCATTATTTAAAAAAAAATCTGAAATGACATTCAATGCTTTGTTTAAATATTAGTTAAAATAATTTGTTACTTTTACCAAAAATTATTTAATAATTGTTGAATTAATCATTAATTTTATACTAAATTTTATGTTACAATTCAATAATAATATAGTAATTTTCAGTTACATATTTAGTGAATTTCGTAATAATAGAATTGTTATAATTATGGTCATGAAGTTTTGTAATAAATGGAAAATTAAATTAATTAAATTAAAATAATTTGATAGCTAGTAAGAAACAATTTAAAGAATTTCATAATAATAAATTTTGAAATTCATAATAGAATTTTTATCATTATTGTCGGTTACATATTTACCGAGTTTTATAATAAATTAAAAATTAAAATAAAATAAAAAACAATTTAAGGAATTTCATAATAATAAATTTGGTAATAATTACATTTGGTGGGAACCAGTGTTAAACATTTCTTTTCTAGAAAAAAAGTATTGTTTGGATGAGGGTATAGATGAAATTTTTAAAAAAATTAAAGGATAAATGTCTCTTAAAATATTTTTTCAACATTCATCCTTTTTATATATTAAAGATTAAAGATTTTTCAAAATTTCCTTTCATTTAAACATTATTATGCACCAATCTTGGACCAAGATTTAGAATATGGATTTGACAACTGACACTAACATTTTCCTATCTCTCTTTGCAATATGATAATTTCATCTTTACTTGTGTTAAATGCTTCAAAGAGTGATAGTTGTTTTCTTTACTTGTGTTAAATGCTTCAAAGAGTGATAGTTGTTTCCACAAACTAACGTAGTGCACATGCATCTTAGAAAAATTCTCCAGAAGCCATCCGACTTAGGATTGCTCCAAACTAAGTACATTTATCTTTGGAGTTCTTACGATTAAGCCACCAAAAAAGAAATGTGCACATTGTTGTTAGATGTAGTAATTTTCAATTCTTTTTAAGCCTTTCTTAACCTTGCTTTTATGTTTTCAGAATCCTTCTAATGTATAAGTGACAACGGTTCATTCATGCCCCTTCCTAAACTTGGAGTGTTACCAATAAAATAATCACATTTCATAAAAGAGATATTTGCTTCTTTTCAATAATTACTAAATCATCGACATAATATATTACTTTTCAAACATCACTTAAAAATCTATCTACTTTATAATTGTTATGAACAAAAAGGTAAACTAAAGTAAAAATAGACTAATCAAATTTGTTCTTGCTTAATTATCTTGTAGAAAAATGACAAGTATTTAAGGGTTTGTAAAATGGGATTTAAGTTAAGGGTAAAGTGGTAATTTGCCTTTATGGCAAATTTGTAATTAATCCTATCTTCCTCATTAGGTCTTTTAAATTGGACAAAATAAAGGGAAGAAAAAAGAGGCAGCCGAAACACACAACGCAAGGGAGTGAGGGGCAGCCGCAACACACGACAAAACAGAGAGTGAGGGAGAGATGACGAAGACAGAGTTGCCGTCCGAATCACTGCACGACGGTCCGCCCGGAGTCCTTGCACTAAGGTGAAACTCGTTGGAAGTGGGTTTTACGGTGAACGGTATTCTTCACGATTTTCGTTCGGAGAGACGGGGGCGCTGTCGGAATCGTGAGAAGAGAATTCGTCCGCGGAGGAGAACGACAGTGAGTCGTTCGCGGAGGAGAAGACACTGAGTTTTGGGTCTCGGTATTAGTTCAGCGTGGGTCTCGGTCTCTTTTGATTTTTTGTCTGATGGTATAATCAGTTTACATTTGTCGTGGTTTATTACAGATTATTTATTGGGTTGAACTCTGAAATAGTATGTGATTTTGCTCATAATAAAATCCCTCCAAACTGGTTCTCAAAGTGGATGTAGACCGAATTGGTCGAACCACTATATATCGTTGTGTGCTTATTATCGCTTTCTTTGTGATTATCTGGCTGTTGCGTTCTGATTGAATTCATAAACTATATCAATTAATTGGGAGTTTGGTATAGTCAACAAGTGGTATTAGAACTTGGGTGTATTATTCTCAACATATCTCAAATTGACATAAACAAAGTTGAGGTCAAAATACCAAATCCGACCCCTTAACAAGTCTTGGGACAAATGAGCCATAGATTAAGGATCCATAGATCCCATCTCAACCTTCACTGGATATATATTTGATGCTTGCTAATTTGGTCTAAGTTGTACTACCCAAAAAACTCAATAGATTGAATAGAAAAAGAGGAAACATAAGTCTTTAAGTATATGAAACGAAAGAGGAAAAAGAAATTGTAAGACGAAATAATCAGTTGTTGTGTCATGAATAGACCCTTGTTTTGAAAGCAAAAACAACGCGACCTCAGTACTAAATTGCAAGAAGTCGGTTGCTCTCCAAAGTTTCAAGACCCAAACTCAGACATGTACTCATCGAAGAATGACTTGAATTCAATAAAAATCGTAGGTCAGAAACATAAACATAAAGCAATCGAAAGAAGAAGTAAGATTTTGTTCTATATTCAAAGTTGCCAAAAAAAGATATTCAAAAACAATTTTGGAAAAATTTAATGGTAGAAATTAATTTAGATCTCAAAATTAATTCTGACTATGGGTAACCTAAATCTACCCATATGATTGGTGCGCTTGTAGGACAAGATTATACTTTCACCGCAAACCCACTTTGGAAGTTTTTTTTTTTTTGTAAGTATCTACTACATATATACCCACTTGCGTACATAGAACTTCAAAAGTGGGACAATACCATATCCCTCTTTCTTTTGTTATGGGCCTTAAGATCAAGTATTTTCCAAGATCATCTAGCCAAACACTTGTTGCGACCTAAATACTCTCATTAATTAGGCATCAGAGGCCATATAAAAGTATTCAACTGAACTAACGCTCCCAAGCCATTCTTTTTTGTATGTTAGGTCTTCTTTAACTAAAGAGATTTACCATTACTTACACGATAGATTAGATGATGGCTTCTCTATTCAAATTTGTGCATCATTCAATTGATATTGGTATGAGGTATTGAGTACACTAACAAGCTTCCTCACTTTCCTATAAAGATTTAAATAGTTATTTTGTTTCTATACTTTGATATCTATTCAATTTTTTAATCTCTACACTTTTAATTTCCTAATTTTAGTCTGTTTTTTTATAAACGATAAATTTAGTCTCTATCATAGTTTGCTAGTGATTTCTCAAATGAAAATTTATTATATATTAACATTTTTATGTATGCATATTAATCCCTTTGTATCACTCAATTGTTATCATGCCACATCAAATCTAAAGTAATATTGTTAGTTGTTTGTAACAACAAAAATTTATTATAATCAAAATTGACCCGTTAATAAATATAAACTTTCATATATGTGATTCAATTTTAAGTCTGGTTCAAACAACAATTCTAATAATTTATTTTGTAAAATCGCAATCACACATGTGAGTTTTTTGAATGCATGCATGATTTAAAGAATGCATAATTTTAGGTCCAAAATAATGTCCTTTAGGATCATTTATGAGTTTCATTTATATATCTGTCAATTATAAGTTTTACCTAAAGATTTAGTTCAATAAATTTTAAAGATACATGTGAATGAACATGCTTAGAAAGGTTTATAAATATAAATATAATTCATATTTTCAACCAAGATGAACATAGATGTATTTCAGTAGATTTATTACTCTATAACAAGAAATTAAATACACTTTGCAACAACAAAAATTGGTCGTGAACTTTCATCGCAAAATGGACAAGAGAATTAACTAAATCATTATGACATGAAAAGTATATAAAGTGATATCTCCAAATTCCTACAACAATTCTTAACTTCTTTAATAAAGAATATAAGGCTAGTAGTCTCATTATTCAAAAGCTTAATCACCTGTAAGTTCTAAGATTTTACCCGACCCATTCAAGGAGTTGAATTAAGTATTAAAAAAAACCCTTGAAAGATTGTCAGAGCTTCTAAAATCTTTCTATTCATATAAGATCTAGTAGTGGTATTATTGCAATACCAAACAGGACCTACTACACGTATTTCTTAAACATAGTTAAAAGAGAAGTTAATATTTGGATAGTAATGTGTGTGTTTTTAGTGAAATGGTTACATTACATGTGTTCTACTTCATTTGAGCTAAATAGAAGCAAAGATTATGCAAGGTCGTGGTTTGAAGTGAGGGCAGAAGAGAAGAGAAGAGAAGAGAAGAGAAGAGCGTAAGATATGGTAGAGGGCAGGGTAGAGAATGGGATCCAAGCCGTGCGTGCACTTTGGATTTCACTCGCCCCCACCTCCCTTTCCAGAATCCCTATAAAATCCATTTCTTAACTAAAACATATGCAAATCCATTTCCATTACAATTATTACTTCTTTATTATTACCATTATCATTCTTATTATTATTATTGACAAACCAAAAAAAAAGTTATATCCTTCTTGAATTAAACAAAGTTACCATTCTATTTAAAATCAAATTAGCTAAATATAATTATTTTGTTCTTTAAGTAGAGAAAATTTGCTACAAGACGAAAATATGAGAGTTCTTGTATTATATTCAGTTTTAATAGGTACATTAACTATTTTGTCTAAATCCAACCTTTTTTTTTATTTCAATTAATACTATTATTAGTTTTAGATTTTAATTGATACAACAAATAATTCTTTTTCCTTTTTTTCTTTTCTTTTTGATTTTCAAATTTTTAATTTGGTTCATATAGTATAAGTGTAATATCAATTGACAAAGTATGAAAAAAAAATGGCAATCTTTTTAAGATTAATCTAAATTCTCTTCCACTTGTTATCATTAGAAAGAGAGAGAAAGCAAATTTCAATTTATCGTAAGGTTTAAAAGCTTTGAATTTGTTTATATCGTTCCAATTTGATTTTTATGTTTAACTTGAAATCTTATGAGCCATCTCTAAATATTCAATGGGGTGTTTAGCTCCCAATTACCAACTCAATGTTTTAGTCCATCTATTTTAAATTTTGGTCGAGTTGAGTTGGTTATTTAAACTAACTCACCCCAACTCAACAACTCTATCTTTCTCTAAATGTTCAGAATGACTCAACTTGTTGGCTACTGACTATTGTTAGTGACTATCACAAACCACACTCTGGTGATCAACTAAACGATCACCTTCACATGACCAATTCTGATTTTCAACGAGAATTTCTAATAATAACTCTAGCGAAGACCACCCTTTGATGACAACCACCTTTAACGACCAATACAAATGCTCACCTCAGGAGACAAACTTTGTTGGTCAACTCCAACGATAATCACTCAAGTGATCAACTCAAACCACCAACTTTGTTATTCATCTCCAACAACTACTTTAACAACCAACTCGAATGATTGAAAAAATAAAAACAAAGACAAAGACAGACAAAGAAACCAACTTAAAAAAAAAGTATATTTAAATACAAAATTGAAATTATTAGTTTATATTGTCAATAACCATCTTTTATAGTAATTTGACAGATAGAAAGTTTGAGAATGACCGATCATCTTTAAAACCTAATTGTTGCAGACAAAACATCTTAATAATTCCACCACAATGCATGAAGAGGTATTTTTCGTTCCTACTTGGTAAAACTTACTTGCTTGATTGTTTTAATGAACAATATTTTAGATTACATGAAAATTAACAAATCACAAACCAAAATTAAAATCGAAAGTATACGAAGTACAAACTAAATTGTAAAATTAAAATTAAGGTACAAAATAAAAAACTCATAAAACCAAAGTCAAAAGAGATTTGTGTATATTAGTAAATCTTAATGAGTAGTTATGTGGGTTTGAACTCTTCTAATCTCGATAGTTGTGGTTGTACTTAAAAAGAACTCATAAGTGGACTAATTTGTAATTTTGCAAAATCACCCCCTCGCCCTCCCTCCTCTCTCTCTCTCCAAATTTGAAACTTTGAATTTCTCTGTCTCTTTTGCTTTTTTCCAAAATTTCACTCTTTCTCTCTCATTACAATAATGGATTTTACAATAAAGAATGGTTGAAGAGTTTCCATCCACCATTCTCTCTCCTTTTCTCTCTGCATTTTTCTTACTCCAACCAACCCAACCCCTTACTTCATTCTCTTCTTCTTCTTCTTCCATCGCCGGAGAATCGCTTCTTCATCCTCCAGGTTACAACTCTCTCTGTTCTTCATTTCTTTGTTTCTTTCTGATTACGGAACTTCTCCGCCAAAGTTTTGATGTTTGTTGTTGCTGTTTTTGCCCTAGATACTTATCACTCTTCTTTTTTCTACTTGCATTTCTTCTCTTGTTTCGTTTTTTTTTTTTTTTTGTTTAGATACTCTCTCGAACCCACTTCCTCCTACTGTTTTTCTTCTTGCATTTGTGTAATTTCTGCTTCTAAACGCTTCTTATGCCTTTCGAAATAGTTAACGTTGAATGAATGGTGAGGATCAGTGAGAGGACGACAAGAATGTTACTTCATACTCACTTTGAGTTGAATGCTTTAGTGAAAGTGTAAACGCTACGTTACCATCACGTGATTTGATGCTGTTTTGGTTTTGTGTTTGAATTCAAAATCATGTGCGTGCTGTTTGAATTTTTGGATTCAATGGCAACGGATTTGCTTCATAACCTATCCTTGTTTCGATTTCACGATCGAGTTCTGTTTAATTATTTTGAACTTTAGGCATTTTAGTTTATATAGAATATGATGAATTTGTCTGCCTAAAACTTTGAATCATGCCATTTGGATTGTGGTTGGCAAACTGTAGTTGTCTTATCTTATTGTCTTATGCCACCAAAAGTTTTATGCGTTTCAGATGGAAATTAACGAATGCTTTTATAGTTTAGAGAAAAAGGGATGGTGATACTGTGCATTACTAATTTTATTTATTTGATGAATTTTAGTTAGTGGCCTTGGCCTGGGTTTTCCCCTCTTTCGTTTATCAAAGGACAGCGGTGTTGACGGTATTTAAATGGAGCAGTATGAAATTCTAGAGCAAATTGGCAAGGGTTCATTCGGGTCTGCTCTTCTTGTTAGGCATAAGCTTGAAAAGAGGAGGTATGATATTTCCCTGCTTATGGATAATGGGTTTTGTTTAATTATAATTTACAATGACAGAAATGCTTCAGTAACTGCCAAAATTTTACCTTTGCATTTTACAGGTATGTTCTCAAGAAGATTCGTCTTGCTCGCCAAACTGATAGAACAAGGAGGTCAGCTCATCAGGAGGTTAGTGGTAACTCTGCTGAACGAAATATATATATATTTGTCTTATTAACATTTAAAGTTTTATGCAGTATGGAAATTATTTTAATTTTGCGAACCTAGGTTTGCAAATGATGATTTAAAGCCTGTGTCTGCTAGTTGATTGATGTTTACATGATTAGTCGTGTGAAAAAAGTTATCAAATATCACATGATTACTGACTTATTTCTATTATTTTTCTTCAGATGGAGCTTATATCTAAAGCACGCAACCCTTTTATTGTAGAGTATAAAGATTCTTGGGTAGAAAAGGTCAGTATATCTTGAATTACTATATATATTTTTTTTCTTTAAAAAAAAAACTATTGTATGATGTTGCTTTGGGGGAGATTCATTTTGATGTCTATTTTCTTATGGGCCTTCTGGATGTGGTGTGGATTTGACACCATTATCTTTAGAACGTATTTTAAAAATTTTAATGACCCCGTGGTATCTATGTATGGGATTTTGATAGAGAACACAAGCGTTTGAAAGATAAAAGGTAACCAAACTACAAGATGAACTCAAGTGTTAGATTTACATGGACCTTCCAAATATTTATACCCTCTCAAGCCCTACATTTTTCAAAATATAGCTTTTCTTTCTCCTTTCCCACTCCCTGTATTTATAACAAACAACCATAAAAACTTCTCCAACTAATTGCTAATATACCCTTAATACTCTTATTATATCCTAATAGCATTTCTAACAAACTTCAGTTACTCTGTTCATCATTGGTATTTTACTTGTAGCATTTCTCAGAATTGAAGAATGTCAATTTTATTAACTTTGTTTCTCTTTTTCAGTTTTATTATTTGTTTGAATGTATGGTTAAGTATTTTCTTTTGATCCATTAGTTTTGGTTAAGGAGATTATTATCTGCAGTGTGCCTGATTTGTTGAAATATTCTCTTCCAGGGCTGTTTTGTGTGCATTGTGATAGGATATTGTGAAGGAGGAGACATGTAAGTTCTGCTGAAATTTATTCCATAATAGCTTATTTTTGTGGTATGAAGCATCAATTGCATTATAATCATAAGTAATGTAGACGTCCTGTCCTCCTATGCTGACCAGAAGGAATACAGAAAACCTTTCTGTATGCAGCCTATTTGGCTAGAGGAATAATTAACAAAATTTTTATCTAAAGTCTGGAACACCAACAATGTATCTATATAGAATTTAGTCAACAACTCCATGATATCTCATTCAATTTCATTTTCAGTTTTATTCTTCTGTGGTATCTCTATAACTTCCCTGTATTCCTTATTTTCGACAGGGCTGAGGCCATAAAAAGAGCCAACGGTGTTTTTTTTCCTGAAGAGGTGCGTTTCTTGTTTGATGGCTATACTCTTCAGCTTTGCCGATAATAATATTGTTTTAACTGTCACCCGATCAACCTGGTTTGTTTAACAAATAACACTGTAATTTGCAGAAACTTTGTAGGTGGCTTGTTCAACTTCTTATGGCACTTGATTACCTTCATTGTAATCACATTCTTCACCGTGATGTTAAGGTTGGTACCTCATATGCCCTTTTTAGATGACATTACACGATCCTTTGAGCTACTATATTTTTTTGTTTATTTATTTAATAATTAATTTAAATTAACTTTTTTCATTGTTGGTACAGTGTTCAAATATATTCTTGACAAAAGATCAAGACATACGCCTAGGTAACCCATATGTCTTGGTCTTCTTTTTCTCTAAATAGTTAGTCTTGAACGTTCACACAATATTTTATTTCTAGTTTCATTTGGAATAAATGAATATATGCCTGCATTGGCTGTGCAGGTGATTTTGGCCTTGCTAAAATGTTGACCTCGGATGACCTTGCTTCATCTGTGAGTACCATTGCCAAGAGTCTGTGAATACAATTATGATGTGTTGTCTCGGCAATCATGTGTATCTTTTTCATGTTGGTGTTAGCGAGTGAGAAGGATTGTTAGTTGGAGTTATAAATTTGTAATATTTCTGATCCACTGCAGGTTGTGGGTACTCCAAGTTACATGTGCCCTGAGCTTCTTGCTGACATACCTTATGGTTCAAAGTCAGATATATGGTCTCTTGGTAAACCACCTATTATTGATCCTTGTATTCCTATCTTATATCAGTTGTAATTTCTTGAATATCTATATGGGCTTCAACTTTCTGTTCAGGATGTTGCATCTATGAAATGGCCGCCCACAAGCCAGCATTTAAAGCCTTTGTAAGTTGCTTGTAGTTGCTTTGCCTATCAATATTCAAATTAGATCAACAATGCAGTCCTGTTTTTTGGATAGACTCATTTGATTTTTTTCCCAAGCAGGATATGCAGTCCTTGATCAATAAAATTAACAAGTCCATTGTGGCTCCGCTTCCAACCATGTATTCGGGTGCATTGTGAGTCCCAATTTACAGATGAAATCCTTACTTTCTTTTGTATTCCAAACATTGATGGATTACCCTCCTTCCTGCATTTCCATTAACCGTTATTTTTAAATCATCAACTTTCCGATTATCTGATCATCATTTATCTAACCTGCTTGTTGAATAATGACCTCAAGTTTTCTGAAATATTTCTTTGATCAATCGTCCAGCCGAGGCCTTGTCAAAAGCATGCTGCGAAAAAATCCAGAGCTCCGACCAAGTGTATGTCTTTTCTTCATATCTATATATTGTGATATTATGCATGGAGTTTACTAGAGCATTGTCAAATTTTATCTTTTTGGTGGGTTTTTCTTGACGTTGCTCGTTTGGTTTTACTTTGTAGGCCGCTGAATTACTCAATCATCCACATCTCCAACCCTACATTCTTAAGGTTCACCTTAAGTTGAATAGCCCCAGGCGAAATACTTTTCCTCTTCAACGGTCTGATACAAACTATATCAAGAAAACAAGGTTTGAAGAGCCAGGATCTGATAGCTTAAGAGCTTTCAGAGAGAAGAGACTGTCTTTTAGCAATGACAGGGCAGTAAATCCAAGCGTCTCTGTGACCGAAGCAGAGTCACAATGTTCCTCTCGAAGATCACTGCAGTTGCCTAGTTATTTGAATAAAAAGTTTGAGGAATTATCTATCGCGGAAAAAGAAAGTGATGTTGACCTGTCAAGAACCTCAAAGTTTCAAACAATTTCGAAAACCCCAAGGTTGACTAGTGCCAAGGTTTCTGCTACACCCAAAAAGCAGACGATCTCATCAAAGTTTTCACCTGCAAACTTCAATCCTGTAAGTTCATAATTAATTTTGTGTATATTGTTCCTTTCCCCCTGAATCCCATCTGTTTGGGCATTTCTTTTCCTCTTTCTCCATGTCTGGGTTATGCCTTCCTATTTTTATTTTTTTTTCTGAAACAAGAAACAAGAAAATTTCATTGAAACAATATAAAAGGAGACTAATACTAAAGAATACAAAACGCCACTGAAGAGGAAAAAACAATTCAAATAAACCTCCTCAAGGAAACCAACAAACAAAACACGAGAAAAAGGGCAAGAATGTTCAGCTTTGGGCAAAAGAAACCGAAGGAAGCAGTAGCCAAAAGAAACGAAAAAACAGAAGACGTTGGAAATGAGACCTAGCTACAAAAAACTTCAAACCGCCCAAATAAAAGGCTCCATAGACTTCCAAAAAAAGCTTTCAACCATCAAAACTTCAAACGTCAGAAACTGAACAAGATATTTAAGACAACACAAAAATAACAACCCCTAAAGCCTCTGAAATACCAAGAACTACTACACATTGCAGGATTATTATTACAAACTAGTAGGTCACAGTTAGATCTTAATTTATGATGATCGAGACATGATTTCGTTCTAATAAATCTCTGTTACATGTGAGCTAAACACGGGTTCACAAACATATTATCCTCCACTCATCTAGAAACTTCACCTAATGAACATAACACCTAACGGTGGGCTTGGCAATTAACTGCGTCTGATTAAGGTTTCTTAAGCTCTTCTACTACTAAGGATCCTATCTACTCTCCAATTGTTCATTATATTGAATACGATGAAATATATGATGTTAGTATTGGTAGTAGGGAAGCTAAAGCACATTTAGTTGATAATAGAGACCGATGAATCTCCTAACAAATAGTCTTTTGAAGAAGAGTTCAAAAGCCTTTTTCCAGTTGAAGATACAAGGAATTTGGTCAAAGTTTCACAATCAGCAACATCAGTCGTTAAGTGTCCTTTAAATCTTCCCAAATTCCATTCCTTAACTGAGGTTTGTTAACTGGCTAAGATACAACTAGATGAGTTTAATTTTAGGGATGTTTTCTCTTTGTAATGTCTTATTCTTTTTTAATGATTGTAAATTTATGCTTTTAATCCCGAGGTCACAAGTTAAACACCAAGTCCTGAAATTATTCATTTTGGACCTGTTGGTTTTGTAGATTCCAGCATCACATTCTCCAGCTAGAAAATCTTCACATACAAATCGCCGGGCATCTCTTCCATTGTCAACAAAAACTGCAGGCTTTGGCACTCCTTACAGGTCAAATACTGGGCTACTTCACGGCATGAACTCTCCCGATATCTCCGTTAATGCCCCTAGAATCGATAAGATAGCAGAATTCCCCTTGGTTTCTTCCGAGGATCCTCTACTTCACATCCGTGGAACATCATCAACATCTGCACAATGCAGTAACAACTCACAAGATAATTCCACCAACTGCTCAATTACGAAAGACAAATGTACTGTCCAGGTTGTAGACAAAACCACGATCAAGAAATCCGATGTTCTGAGTTCCAGCTTTAGAGTTCCTGGGAGTGAAAGTGATTACTTTGATCGCAATCCAGCAATTGCCTCTTCAAGCCGTTTATCCTTTGAGTCACGTCAGCGACGGTTCGACACCTCATCGTACCAGCAACGAGCGGAGGCATTGGAAGGGCTTCTGGAGTTCAGTGCTAAATTACTGCAGCAAGAGAGGTTTGAAGAGCTTGGAGTGTTGTTGAAGCCATTTGGACCGGAGAAAGTTTCTCCCAGAGAAACTGCCATATGGTTGGCCAAGAGCTTCAAGGAGGCAACAGTGTAAGGCTTCCCAAAAGGATTGCGATTAAATACTAACTCAAAATACATCATTACCACTTTTGTACATTCCCTCAACTTTAACCCAACTTAATGTAGGAGCCGAGCCAGCTAGGTTTCTTTTATATCATTTTTGCAAATTTGAAGAAAAAGTTCATCACCTGTTAAATTTTAGGTTCAAGTAATTGACCAAAATGGGGTTGTGTGTAAGCCGTTAGAAAGGGTTTTACCTTTTTGTTGCATACCCCAAAAAGGCGATACCAATGGATGAAAGGAGGGGAGAAATGGCGGTGAGGGCAAGAAACTGTAAGGGAAGAGAAGGAAGAGATTTCAGAGGCTAAATGGGATTTGAAATCAGAGAGAGGAGACATCAAGATTTAGAGAGAAATGGTGAAATGAGGGAATTTGTGTTTGTTGCTTCAGATGATGAGAATTGAGATTGAAGCAGAAGATGGAGGCAGTTAAGAGGTGAGAAGGAAGGCCAGTTTTCCCTTGGGCAGGCCCGCGTGTTATTGGTTAGATAGGTATTATGGTATTTGAAATTCCCCTTTTAGAACTGAGACTTTTATAGGACAAATACATTGGTAGGGTGCATCCTATTCTTCTCTCTCCCATCACTAAAAAAAACAATCATATCTTATTATTTATTAATCCATTTATTCCTTCTCTTTCCTTATTTATCACCTCACTTAATCATGCCATTTTCCTATATAATTCTTCTCTTTCTTCTTCTCTTTCCTCACTCATCTCTTCTTCCCTCCAAATTAATCAATCACCTTACTAACATTTTTTTCTTAAATAAAACAAGTTTTGAAAACTAATAGAATTTTTTTTCTTTTTTTTTTCCTCCTTTTTCCATCTAGTTAGAATTTGACCCAAAATTCTAATATTTGATGTGACAAATATATTAAACAAAAATTATAACAAATGTGACATCAAATTAAATAAGTCCAAAGCAACTAAATGCCTAAATCTAACCGATCCAATAAAACCATCTCAAAAATTATAATCATAAACACAATCTAATTGAGAGAGTTTGAATTAGTACAAAATAAAGGAAGGAGATATTAATTCAACAACTTATTAAATTGAAAGTTTAAAATTTAAAATCTAACAATTTAAGAGTAGAAATTAGGAGTGTTTTTTTAGAGGAGGGTGTTTGCCATTTTCTTACTTGCATATGACTTGATTGTATGATGGGGAAAATTTGGAAGTGTTGTGCCAAATTTGTTCTATTACCATCAATATCATCCATTGAATTACATACTTTTGGGAATCTTCACTGTTTCATTGCCATTTTCACTTCTGCTTTTCACCAATGGTAAATTTTCTCTCTTTTAACTTTCTTTTCTTTTTCTCTTTCTATTTTGGCTTCATTTACTCTTTAGCTTCACATTATCTCAACTAGAACAAATTAGTGTGTTTTTCTTTGATATTAAATTGCAAATTAGGTGTATTTTGTGGGTTGGTGATGGGTTTGGATTAGGTTTAGTTATCTTTGAAACCTAACAAAATTGCTCGAGTGGAAGAGAAAAAAGATGTTTAGAAGCATTGTAAGATTAATTAATTAATTGTAAGATTTTAAAATTGGAAACACACTCCAACTCTGAGGTATATAATAGTTCATTTCACCCACATGAGGTTGAGGCCAGTAGGGGTGTACATAAGCCGAGTTGGAGAAAAAATATAGACAAACTTAAAAGTAATGGGATTGGAAAAAATTGAACCTTATCAGTTCAATATGCAAGGATCAACCCAATCCAATCCAACCCAAAAAAGAATTAGATTGAGTTGGATTAGGTTGACAGGTTGCCCTTTTTTTTTAATTATATCGTTTTTCGAATTTTTACTTTGACATATCTACACTCTCGTTTAGTATAGTCAACACGATGTTTACATTTAAAGCCCCACCGTTTAAAAATAACTACATGAAATTATCGCTTAGCTAGTTAACACGATCATTAAGATTTGAAACCGATAGGACTAAATGAGTAAATGACACAGGTCAAACCATCATTTGCACAACTCTTGATGTATTTTTTTTCCTCCAATTTTCTAACCCAACACAAAATTTAACACAACAGACCCTTTATGGTTGTGTAATTCAGGTTGATCAAATTATCAATTTTTTTGAACACCCTTAAGGCCCCGTTCACAAAGATCTTGTAAATTTAAAAATCAGTAGCATTCGATAATAAGCTTTGAACTAGGTCCTTAAACTATCAATTTTGTTTGTAATAAGGTCTTGAACTTTTAATTTCATATATGTAGGCTCTTGACGTAAGAAGAAACTTCTAAATTTCATGGATTTGTTAGATAAAAAGAAATAAATCCGAGGCATCTATTACTTCAAGTATTAATTTTACATAGTTTGACATTTTCCTACCTTACCTGAATTTTGGAGGAAAGTGACTTTGGAATATGTAATCCTAACCACCGTGCCATTCATAAGTCTAAGGGTGTGTTTTGGGACGATCAAATAAAATAATTATGCTTGGTAATAAAATAAAATTGATTTTTTAAAAAATAACAAATTACTTTAAATTGATTTTTGAAATATCACTACGTGGTTCTTCTTTGGTGATTATAAGGGAACCAATTCCAACGTTTTTAAAAATTATTAATAATAAACTAATAAAATTAAATATTTATTAGAATTGACCATATTCCCAACAAAAATTTGATTAATTTTGCAAAATCAAATGTACCTAAATCTTTTTATTCTAAAACCAGTAGTCCACTCTTTGGACTCAGCCAGAAGAGTGATTGAATTCAATTTCCTTGGTCCATTCTTGGTTGGAGCTTTGTTGATTCTTCTTGTGTTTGGAATGATTCAGGTTAAATACAGCAATTTCCATCAAACACCATTTACAAAGCTCTAAAACAAATGCCATGTTTATTCCATTTGAGGGTTTAAATATTCTAACCTCTGGTTCCATTTTCATGGCTGCTGCAGATTTTCTTTCCTCTGGGTAAAACCTCTGTACTGGTCTATGGCTGTTTGGCCTCAAATCATTTTCTGAGGATATATCATATGAATAAGGGAATCTCCTCATTTACTCTTTGATCATTTCATTTGGGCTGCTGTGGATATCTATTTGGATGTCATCAGCCTCCTCTCTCTGTCGACTCTTTTTAGGGTAGCAGAGTCATGAACAGGAATGCTTTTTTCCTTCTCCGTCACTTTGCTTCAGGACACCACACTGGTCATTAGTCCATCACAAATCTTGATCAAAAAGATTTTCCTACACCCTTTTTGTCCCTGTGTGAATCTGAGAAATATATGACACTATAATTTGTATGTACTTCAGGGATTTAGAGATGTACGTACATGGTTTATATTTCACACACTAATGCTGAAGGATTCTGCGTCTACAAATCAATGCTCTATTTTCAGGGCTGCTACTGCTTTGTCCTCTTTTCTTAAAGTCAGTTCTGATTATTTTGATGCTTATATCAAAAGTAAAGATCACTTCGATTTTGATCTTTTCCATGGCTTTCTGATGTGTACTTGCCAGGGCAAAGCTCTTCCTACAAATGCTTCTCTCTTCCAATTTGACCATTTGATATTTTCTAAACAGTTCTTTTTCGCTCCGATTATGAACTCTCATCTCATATAAAGAAAAAGTGTTAGATCAAAAGAGTATAACTGAAAAACTATGGAGTTGTTTATATCTTTTAGAAACAAATTTCAGGATTTATCCATATTGGATTAAATTCCAAACTATATGCAGTTAAATATAGAACTTTGGATAGCTATGCAGTAATTTAATCAATCAACTAAAGTTAAACGGCGGAGGGTGGTTTGGGCAGTAAAATTAGAATAATAATAATAAAAGTAACTTTTGAGGAGAAAACCTACAGTTCTCAACTGAAGAACCAAATCATCTATTGGATTGCAAACCACTTCCCCCGTAATATTGCTTGGTTGTTTCACGTGAGAACTGCGCAAATGTCATCCCTTCCTTCAATCTAGACGCTAATGGTGGAACTATTTTCTGGATTTCTCGAGTTATTAAGGTCCCCTCCTCTTCAACAAGGTCTTTTCTGTCCTCAGGTAACATTGAGCTCTCAGTGAGATGGCCAGACATGGAAAACGTTTTGTTCCAAGCTGGCTGCAAGAATACAACAAACATTTCTCTGCACAAATCCTCTTGCTTAGAAGGTCTGCTCACAGAGTGAAGAGTGGATCGAAGCTTCCCTCGCGATATTATATCAGCCGATTCGCCCACCTGGATGATAAAGCTTTCTGGTGGAGAGTTAACCATGAAAATGTCATTCTTACACGGATCAAAAATTTGCAAATACAAGTGCCCACTGGGAGAAGTACGTTCGCTACAGCACCATAGATCTTGCAGTCCAGTTTCAAGTGTATTTGACGGCGAAAGAAACATGGGCATTGTTAGAACAGTGAAGATACCATAGTCATAATGCCATTGCTGCCATAGATTTGTACTTGATTGGCATAGTCCCTTCCTATCTGATGGATCATGTCTACTTTGTATGCTTTGCTCTCTATTTCTTCGAGAACTAGCTTGGTTTCTTGCAGTTCCCTTGCTGTTTGCTGGTTTTCTTAAAAGCTGAGCATCCAGAGCTGAATGGTAGTGTATGAGACGGCCTTTTGCAGTGCATGACTCCAACAAGCTCTCTTCTAACTCTCGACCACCGATTTCTCGATCACATATACGTGCAATGTGAAGCCCCAGTTCCATCATGCAGCTTCCTAACTCTTTAAATGAATTACCAAGATGTTTAAACTCGTTGTCCTTGAGTTTGTTTTCGAGTGAATGACAAAAAGAATCAAGTTCTGAACCAGATGGTTGTTTATCCTCTATTTGGCTTTGGTTATTCTGCATGAATTCTTTACTTTCTGTATATTTGAGTTGCATTGCAAAAGAGGAGACGCTTCTTTCTGGATTCCTTAAGGAAACATCACTCCCTAAGTTATGATCCTGAGAAGTTGAATACAAAGTAATCGAGTTAATAGGCAGACTGTCCCATTTGAACTTGAATTTAATTGCTTCCAGTTCCATGGATGTTATGGTAAAATGTTCACAGTGAACAAGCAGCTCAGCTGAGATCTCATGAAAACAGAACAAAAAAATAAACTCCTTCATGATTCGATTCTAAATCTCTGAGATAAATTTTTAATTTTAAAAAACCTACCCAGCAAAAAAGCTCCCGAAAATACATATTAGCAACATCATATAAGTTAAACATAAATCAAGGAAATATCAGACGATCAACTAGAACTCAACCTAAATTTAACCTCCAGTAGTTACGAGCAATGCAGCGAGTACAGTCTCTCAAGACATTTCTTAATGATCCGTTACTAGTCTGCATGCTTTTCTAACAGAAATAAAGCGATAGTGATCATTAAAAAAAAAAAAAAAAAAATCGTCATGCTTTGAGCAAAGAGATAATCACAAGATTCTAGAGGGACAGGGAGCGGGGGGAGTAAGGATAAAAACGGAAGAATTAAAAACCTTAAGAATCTGTTTGCGATGATCGGGATTGAGCAAGGCGAGCTTGCGAGCGAGAGGAAGTAATGCTCGCCGGAGAACAGAAGAGTTGGGGACGCCGGTGATTGCAAGAAGACCAGGTCCATTGGGACCTAGGGCTTCAAGTATGGATTTGGTTATGGATTCAATCCGTTGGTTCTCTTGCAGTGAAGATGAAGAATGGTAAGGATCAGACAAGAGCAAGAGGTCGGAATATGGAAGCTCATAGATTTCGAGTACTTTCGGATTTTCCCCCATTTTTGATCTCTGTGTCTTGCACTTCTCAATCCGCCATTGGGGCTTCCATTTACACTTAGAGGAAGAACACAACATTTATTTTCAACCTAACCATAATTTTAAGGGTTTTTCTTTTCTTGTCTTTTCTTTTTTAAATTTGACTAACTAATTACACTTCATCTAACCAAATCAATCAAACAATTTACAAATGAATTACAATTCAATTGAAAATAAATACACTTAAAAGCTAAATGACATAATAAAACTTAGATATAAAAACAATCAAAGAACCTCAAAACTTGTGTATACTTGAACTATAGTCAAGACATGCTTTTTACAAGCACTCCAGTAGAACTCTACTACAACCTTGTACTACTCGGATCTAGCAGAACCTTAGATACTTCCTCTCGACACAACACAATAACAAAGAGAAAGAAAGACACGAGTGAACTTTCAATTTTGGAATGGACGCTACAAATGAAGAAATAAGTTGTTATTTATAAGCTAGCAACTAAACTCTCCAAAATACAAAATAAAATCCAATAAATACAAAAGTTTAAAACATTTTTCAAATTTAACTTATTTTAATTGTTATTTGACTAAAATAAAACATAACTCATTCAAATTGAAAAAACAACAAATATAACTATCATACATGTTAAATTTGTACATGAAACAAAATCTTAATTTGATGGCCTCTAGCGCGGCTTTAAACTTTTTTTATGCGAGATTTGAATATGGAATGCAAAATTTGGAAAATTCCCTATTTTCTCATACGTGCGTGATTCCATCTGTGATTTCACTCCAGAAGATCTCGAGCCACTGGCTCCCTTTAGAGCAAACTAAAGAATTAGGTATTCGGCTTTAGACAAATAAATAGGGTCCTACTGAGTCTTATGGCTTAGAACATTATTTGTGAAACTTGTATCCACTTTAATCTTGATGTATAAAAAAAACAGACAATTATCAAAGATGGGTAAAAGGCAATTCTATGAAGACGTTTCTAGTTATTAAAGATATATTTGAGATTGAGTTTGGAAGAAATGACCAAAATCACTTTTGCCATTGTCAAAAGCACATTCCTCTTAGATATTGATGTTTAACAAATATTGAAAATTATATATACATAAATTCATTTTAAATAGATTTTTTAATAACTTGTATAATTCTAAAATCACTCTTAAACCAAATCAGAAAACTAATTTTACGTAAATGTATGAGATCTAGAATTACAACTTTGAAGCAAATTGTAGATTAAAGTGATGGGTCCAAGCAACAAGTACTTGTCCCTATTTTAATGTCCAAGAAGTGCTTTTTCAGAGAGGATATTTTTCTTGACCATTGCCAATAATTTTAATTTGCAAGTGGGTCCAAGTGAAACAAATGGCCAATTCCCATTGGATATATTTAATTAGTATGTCTAAGAATCTCCAATTGTTGTTTCATGTGCTATTTTTTTGCCCTTTTAAATCCTAAACCAAACCCCATTACTCCATTTATATAACACTTAAAAAGGAACCTGCAGTGACTTTGACCACGCTACTTAAACATGCAACCTTATATTAAAAATTACAAAAATATGATGAAATTTTAATTATCAACATAGAAAAAAAATCACATTAAAAAATTCTAAAAAGAAAAGATATCATGTACAATCTTATTAAGTTTTAAATAGCTTTTCAAAACCTCAATATAACATATTACCCACATCTTCACATGTTCATAATGATGTCCAACAAAATGAACTCAAGTTAACGAATGAAAAGTTCACAACACACATGGAATAAAAATGACGTTTGTTCTAACTTGCAAAAATGTAGATTCTTAGACACATAATTGTTAATCAAAATTAAAATTTATGATTCAATCAATAATTAAGGTTGATGCCAAAATCCAAATAAAGAAATATGTAGGTTTCATGTGACAACAATAGCAAAATTGTAATTTAGGGTATGACGAGTTAATATGAACTTCTTTTAGATGTGACAAAAATTTTAATCATAATATATTGATAATGAAATTATGGCCTACGACATCCATATTAAGGTTTTGAGTCATATTAAATTAGGTCAAGCTATGTCTTGTTCAACAAATGGATAAGTTGAAGTTCAAAAGATCAATTTAGGGTTTTAACCCAATCTATCTATTCTCAAGAATCAAATAAATTAAATTAAAGCAAATTTTATTCATCAAAATGGGGAGAATCGATCTCAACCTATTCTTTGATTTAGACCGAGATCGAACGGCTTAATGTAGACTTCAACTCAAACTCCTTTCTTTCTCTTGCCTAATTTAGCTCTAGAATGCCATCTTTTAACTCAAACTTTGCCATTTTCTCGACTCAAGAGGTTGAGTCTCAACCTCGATAACATAACAATTACGTGTTCAATAGTTTAAAAGTTCGTCAATATTATGTCAAATAAAAAATATTTATCAATAAAGTTTTTTTAATTTTGTTGTGATAGAATGATCGGCTTTTTTGCTAGTTTTATTTTTCTTTATTTATTAACTTTCAATTATGAGATTTTTATTTCATATATATATATATATAAGGCAATTTAAGTACTTTTTAAATTTATATGCAACAACTTGTCCTTTTCCCACATTTTAGATTTAAATTTTGCAAATATTATCTCAAAGAAAGGTCTAGAAAGAACTAAGAACATGTGCTCAGAGACAAAAAAATAAAAAAATATAAAAATATAAAAACAATTTTAATACTATTAATGTAATTAAAATATTCACAACTTGCACAGAAGTGTTGATAATCTAAATTGAGATTGTACAAATATTACATGGCGGATCCAGAAGCTTCCACGTGTGAAGGACTCCACGTAATCCAACTTCTTTTCTTGTTCGCCCATTTTTATGAGGACTACCCTTGATTATTCAACTTTCTATATTTTCTTTGTTTTTCCTTTAATCCTTTTCTATTTCATTATTAATAATTAAATCCAAAAAACAAAAAATTAAATGAACTTTTAGCTTACAAAGTGACAAATTTAGCTTATTAAATAAATAAATAAAAAGGTCCTCCTGTAGAAATCTCAAGCTCAAAGTTATTTTTATTTTTTAGCTAAAAAAGAACTAGTTGAACTGTTGTCTAATATTATATTTATTATATAGTATAAAGTTATATTTTAACTTTCCCTAACCTTTTAGGGGAAAATAGTGCAAAAATCATGCTGGGTTAAAAAACATATTAATTCATCCAAACTAATTTTTATGCATTTTTAAATATAAAATTTATATAATGAAGATTGTGGTTTTAGAGGCCTTCAAATGTGATTACACAGGAATTTAACTATTTGGTCAAAAAAACAATTCCTGGATTAAACAAATAATTAAGAGTATAAATTTATTTGTTTTCTATGATTTATTGTGGAGGGTGGTTTTAAGATCAAAACCAAAATTTAAAAACAAAAGGAAAAGTAATCTTAAAAATCTTGTTTTTGTGTTTTTAAAATGAGTAAATAGATCAAATGTCTAGTAAGAATTTGAGAGAAAATAAATATAATTTTAAAAATCTAAAAAATAAAAAATCAATTGAGTACTAATATTTCAAAATGGTAAAATGTATCTATTACGTTATTGTCTTAAAACAAACGAAGTTAAATTATAAAATTTGTATTTAACTTTTAGGGCTTATATGTATGTCGATTTTAAACTCCTACAAAATTCTTTGTACAATTTACAAATTTATTATACACAAACTTAAAAATCCAGATTTTCGATCGACATGAAATTCAAAATTACATTTAATAAAACAATTTACTATTTATTAAAACACAAAATAAACCTATCATACATTTTATCTTAAAAAAAATTAGAAACTAAATAGACATGGTACAAAAAAAAAAAAAGAAGCCAAACTTCATATAATTGACCTAAATACAAAAGTAGAAAGCTTATGAGCCAATTAAATGTAACATTGAAAAGGTTAGGGAGTAATTTGTAATTTGACCTAAATATATAGTTTTTTTATTTTTGAAGAAATAAAAGGTGAGGAAAATGAAAACCACCTCTCAAAGGTGGTTTTCACAAAAAAAGAAAGAAAGAAAAAAAGGACACCACTGTGTGTGACCAATAGAATTTTATTAATTTAGATTGGGACACCCACCCCTATCTTCGGCCAATTTGTGGTCACTATTTTATAAGACTACGAGCCAATCCCCACTCACATTTCTTCTATTTCCAGAACTTTCCTCTAAAGTCAACTCTTTTCTTTGACCTCATTCTTCTTCTTCTTTTTTTGTTTTCCATTTCTAAATCTAAAGAAATATAAAGTGTTTGATGAGAGTTTCTTTTTTTCTTTTTTTTTTTTTTTTTTTTTTTTTTTTTAATTTTAAAGTCAACATGAAAATCACTATCTCTTTCCTTTAATGTTGATAGTGATAGCATATATATTTCACCTCAATTTAGCTTATAATATCAAATTTTATAAAATCAATTTTTAGTTAAACTTTTATTTTTAAACTACAAACTAACCTCAAAAACAATAATTTTTTTTCAATTTATTTCCTATATTATCAAGTGAAACTAAAATTTAAGAAAATTGCTCAATAAATTCTACAATTTATTTATCTCAATGTTTCTTTTTTCTTTTTTTTTTGGACATTATCCAAAGGAAGGGTCTAGAAAGAACTAAGAACATGTGGCAAAACAATAAAATAATGAAAATTTGAGTGCGTTAATATTAAAATAGTATTTAGGATTAAAATATTTGCAACTTGCACAACTGTTGCCTTGCTATTCGAAATGAAGAAATTGGAGTCAGGGGCTAAAGAGATAATTAAATAACACGTGGCCTCCTTTGAAGGCTCCACGTCTTGGCTTCTACTGTTTCTTTAGCATTTCTAGAGTTACTTTAAATCCATGCCACGTAAGCCTCTTCAATTTTTACAACTTTCCTTACCTTTTTTTTTCCTCCTCCCTTTGTAATTGTATTGATATGTGTGATTCTTTTAGTTAAATACGAAAAAAAAAAAATTTAGTCTTCTTTTTGCCTATATATTATCAAAACAAAATACAAATTAACAAAAGCATACTTATTTATGTAGTAATTACTATAAAAACATACTAAAATGATCCATTTATCCATGTTTATTATATATATATATATTGTGAAAAATAGGTTCGATCTATGATATTTATTAGAGATGAAAGAGAAAATAGTTATAAAAGATTTGTTGGTGTAAGATCTTATTCTTTTAAATAGATATAACTATAATAATTAGATCTAAAGTATATAAAACAACATGAAAAAATTATAGATATAACAAAATCTAAATTTAGTTTTTTAGATTGTATTATTAATATTGTTTAATAATAAAAGTATGTTAACAATAGAGTAGCATTAATAGTTTTTTTTATAATTATTTTAAAATGTTAGTGTACAATTATATATTATCCCTAGCTTTGTTACATGAGAGTACATTACTCAAATAAACCTCTAGATCTCTAGTCTCTAGGAAAAAATCATGTAAATTATTGTTGAGTCAAACTCTCTTACCCACTAAGTTTTATATTTGTTAATTTACTTCCTAAATCTTATAAAATATTGAGTCATTTTAATCCAATGGTATAATATGTATAAAAAAAAGGAAAAACAATACTTGGGATCAAATTTTGTTTTGTTTTATTATTATATATTTAATAAAAAAACAAAATATAAAAATTGCAACCAATGAAAATTTATTGTTATAATATTAATTTATAAAGAAGTATATGTATATATATAAAGGGACCCCCTTGCCGTATCACAAGGGCATTTGTGTTCACCAATTCATAAGACTGCAAGCCGCAACCCCACTCCCCACCTTCTCCTTTCTCATATCATCCCTCCATTATTTCTTGAACCTTCCAGAACCTTCATTCCTCTCTCTCTCTCTCACTCTTTCTCTTCTCTCTCTCCTCCAACTTGCCAAGAAACTTCCCTACATTTTTTTATGCTTCAAGGTCTAGAACTTTCCAACTATCTCCTTCCCATTTGGTATTTAAGCAATTGGATTTCATTTTTATTGCTTTCCCAATGGAATATCAGTATCTTCCATCCACCCTTCTCTTCTTTTTTTCTCTCTCTCTTCTTGTTTGTAGATTGAAGTGAATGAAATTTTTTAGGGGGGAATTTGATTTTTACTCGATTGTTGCAGAGATGAATCCTCTGTTTCCAATCAAGGAAGAGTTTCCGGGATCCAGTCCGTCGGATGTCGACGGAGAACGATCGGCTGTTTTGACTCCTCCGATGCCGATGGAGGGTCTTCACGACGCTGGTCCACCGCCGTTTTTGACTAAAACCTTTGAAATCGTTGATGATTTTAATACTGATCATGTAATTTCTTGGAGCTTTAGTGGAACTAGTTTCATCGTTTGGGATCCCCATTGTTTCTCCACTCAATTGCTTCCGAGATTCTTTAAACATAACAACTTTTCTAGCTTCGTTCGTCAACTTAATACTTACGTAAGTGGATTTCTTAATCCTCCTCCTCTCGTTTGAATTTCCGGTTTTCTGTTTTTTTTCTTTCCATTTTCTGGGGTTGCTTGAATTTTGGACCCAAGAGGAAATTTCCTTTACTGCAATACCCTTTTTGTCATTCTTTTGGATTTTATGGATAAGAATGTAATTTCACGATTAGGTACCAAGTTACTTTTTATATTGCAATATTCTGGAATCTTCTCTTGGAAAAGGCAAAGATCTGTTCTGTGCCTTTTACCTTCTGAATTGAGAAATCTCAATTGGTTTGATCTTCATATGATTCTGTGTAATGGGGTTTCCTTTTTGATGGATCAATTTGGAAATTTGTTCATAATAAAGGAAATCAAGAGATGGGTCTTGCTATTGAAGCTTAATCTTGTAAATTTTTGCAGGGATTTAGAAAGATAGACCCAGATAGATGGGAGTTTGCAAATGAGGGGTTTATCAGGGGCCAAAAGCATCTTCTTAAAAACATAAAGAGAAGAAGAACAACAAGTTATCATCATCATCAAACCCTTCAATCACAAGGAGCTAGTGGAGTTTGTGTTGAAGTTGGTCAATTTGGAGTTGATGCCGAAATGGATTGTTTGAAACGTGATAAACAAGTGCTGATGATGGAGTTAGTGAAGCTAAGGCAAGAGCAACAGAACACAAGAGCTTATCTTCAAGCAATGGAGCAAAGGCTTAGAGGAACTGAAATTAAGCAAAAACAAATGATGAATTTCTTAGCAAGAGCTATGAAAAACCCATCATTTATTCAGCAGTTAATTCAACAGAAGGAGAAAAGAAAAGAGCTTGAAGAAGCCATAACTAAGAAAAGGAGAAGACCCATTGCACAAGCTGGCCAACATAACTGTGGTGGTGGTAGTGGGAGAAGATTCTTAGGTGAAGGCTCAAACACTATTAAGATCGAACCATTAGAAAATGATGAATATGGATTTGGAATAACAGAGCTAGAAGCACTTGCTTTGGAGATGCAAGGGCTTGGCAAAACAAGATATGAAGATGGGGAGGAAGAAGAAGATGAAGAAGATAATGACAATCTACATCCACCAGAAGATGAAGATAAAGTACTTGATGAAGGGTTTTGGGAAGAATTGTTCAGTGAAAGGTTGGAAGAAGCTAGAAATGAAGATGAAAATGTGAATGTTTTGGCTGATAGGTTGGGCTATTTGGGCTCAAGCCCACCATAGAAACTCACAATGAGCTTCATGGGTAGAGTCAGAATGAGTCCCTTCAATGAGTCCCTTTTTGAACTCGAAGTTCAAAAAACCAGCTATCCCACTTGGGCCTTTTGGGGGTTTTTGATCTAAACTAAACCAAAACCCCATTTATAACCTTTCTCTTGGTTTACATATGGCAGGACAAAGAAGATGAAAAAAAGATCAGTGCTATCAACAGGGACATATGATTAAACAAAACATCCTTTCCTCTTCTCTGTTTTTGGCTTAATCTTTCTTTCTAACCCTAAAATAAAATGTTGATGAATTTCCCTTTTACCCCTACAGCGACCACTTCCTCATTTTCTCTTCTACTGTGGCTTTGTTAGGTTTGCAGGAATATCTAATCTGGTTGGGACTCAGTTCTGTGTTAATCCTGTTAGTGAGGGCCTCAAGGTTTTGGTTGGTTTCTGTTTTTCCTAATGTACATCTCTTTAAATTTACCCTTTTCCAAGTTCATGTTTTTGTAATAATACTTCCATTTCGATATAAACAAATGTAGATCACTCACTCCCAAGCTCTCAATCAAATTGGAAAAGATCTGTTGCTGAATCCCTTGAAGAATCGAATTACAAGCTGTGTTTCGTGGTTAGCAAAACTCTTCTCTTTTTTTGAACTTGCTGGGAACTATGAACCAGTCATTTAATATTTTATATGTTCAATCAGCACTTGGTTCATCATAATCTCCTACAAGCTTATTCCAACCAACATCTGCATATGTTTCCAAAAGGAATCTATCAAGACAAATGATTTGACTTGGTGGCATTTGTGGTGTGATCACAGATCGAGTTTCTTTTTGTTGGATCTGTAATCAAATCTTGGAATATATCGATCTGTGATGATACTTAATCTATCAATAGTGACATGATGATCTGACGATGATTAACAGATAAATAATGTCATCGAACTTTGCCTGACATGGTAAAGAAAAAGTCGGAAGAATTATGGTTTGACAACATGGAACAAACGAGATTTTGTTCATTTTATTGTAAGAGTGTTCAAGTTTGTCCATCATCTGTTTTCTTTTTATTTTGTATGTGTGTCATATGGTTGATACATTGCTTACTGGGGTTTATATTATCTAAAAATAAAATTGAGATGGTGGGTAATATATGTATTTTTAAAATGTCAGTACTCATGATTTAAACAAATAAAATTTTAGATTATATCAATATTTATATTAATATGCGACACTAATAAAAGTTAAAATTCAAAATTTTTATAAATATTTATTTTTATGAATATTTTAATTAATGGTGATGAATTCTACTTTATTTTCAGAAGTATTTCTAATGTAACTAAATGGATGTAGTATGGAGCATATTTTGTTACGAATAAGAGTTGGAACTTGTTTGTTTAATTAGCTTCATATCCGATCATTTTTAATATATTTAGGGAGGAAGTCCAAACACATTGGATGGGTACACTGTGTACATGTATTATAGAACTCTATTGAATGTTATTAGATTTGTAATATTAGTTTAACTGACAAATATCCTAAGATTCAAATGGACATCGTTACATTCATTTAACTATGAAGAGAGACATTTTGTAATGTTTTAGAAATTAAGACAGTTAGAGTAGGCATTGTTATCTAAAATTTAAAATCAATTAGTATAAGGTTGTAAAACACATATGTGTTGGATTTGTCTTATGTGAGTGTCATAAACACAAATGTACCACCTGTGGATTTCAAGTGTTTTTCTTAATCTTATTGATTCTCACACCTAGGGGACCTAAGTTTTATCGTGAGAGAGAGTGTCGTATGTAGGGTTCCTTTAATTGATTATTGTCTAAGTTGGGTTATTCAAGTGTTACTGTTATTGCCAAATATTTGTAGATAAGTATTGTTATAATTATATTTTATTTTTTCATAGGCATATTGTTTCCTAGATGGAGGTGGCTTTTTATCGAATTGAGTCATCTGTGTGTTTTGTGTTTATCTTTGATATTTTGGAAATGTTGTAACATCACGTGTAACATTATTTTGAACAATTATTTTTAAAGTTAAAAAATAACATAAACTTTTTTCTAATTAGAATAAATCATGATTAAAAGTAATTATTAGTTTTGAATTTTGTTTCTTTTCTTTTACACGCCACCATTCTTCCTCTTCCCTCTGCCTCTTTAAAATTTCTTCAAGGTAGACAACAATTATTCCATCCAAATTCAATTTTTAATACATAAAAAAATCGTCAACTACATTCTCTTTGAAATGATTTCGTTTTCGTTTCGATGGGTTCAGTCACCGCCACAATGTTCAAACAAAAAAGAAAGTAATAGATTTTATAAAAGATTTGAATAAAACTGGAAACAATGTTATAAACTTTAGTAGCATAATATGGGACACGACTGAAAGTATAATGATTGAGTTTTGTTTTATTGGTTGAATTTAGGAATAATGATGATTTATGTATATGAATATATACATATGATATCTTCACTCTGTTTAGGCAACAGAATGTTAAAAAGACTTCTTGGCTGTCTCACATATTGCCAAAACTATGAAACAGTGCATATGTTTTGAGACAGGGTGTGTACCATTTCTCTTACCTCAATTTCCTGTGTATCTTTATTATCATACAATAGTATAATGGGGCCATGTTTCTTAAAGAGTCATTTCACAACCCTATCTAACAATATTTGGTCCCTAAAACTGTTGACGTTTTCATTATTTTTCGTGTATGTTCGAGACTGTTTATGAGAATAATATTTGAAATGAATTAGATTGGTTAATTTTTATCTTGAGTTTTTACTTTTAGTGTTGGTTTTGTGTTTTTTTAATAACAACAACAAAATAAGATCTTACGAAACTTGAAATTTTTGGGATGAGACATATTAATAAACGTTGTTCACAGTAAAGCGTGACCCATTGTTCAAAAGTTATTTGTACTTCTGCTTCGATGATACAAATATGTGTGCCAACTAAGTTGTTATTAAAATTAAAAACTTAAAAAATATGTTTAGGAAAGATAATTAAATATATAATAAAAATTTAAAAATATTATAAATATAGCAAATCTTAACACAACGATAACTTTAACATATTTTGTTATATAATATATTATTTTGAATCTAAATGGTTATATTTAGAAACAAATAAAAAAAAACATTAGTTTTAAAGAGGTCCCTGTTGTAGTCATCATCGTTGTTTGGGCCTTTATGGGCTTTTACATGGGCTTGTAAACTACTGGGCTTTTTGTAGTCAAAACCTTTTTTCTTTTTCTCTACCCTGATTCTCACATATCAATAAATAAAAACACTTGAATCATCGGTTAAAAGTTCTAAAAACAAAAACAAAAATGCTAAAACTTTTTTCTGGTTTTTTTTTTTTTTTTTCCTAAAACACGAGTATAGATGATGTTAAAAAGAAAGAAATTTATAACAACATAAATAATATTTATCAAATGGGTGTTTATATATATATATATATATATATTTGTAGGAAAAGGTTGAAATCTAGAGGAAGAAGAGGGAATTGATGTGAAGAATATTATAGGTTTAAGAAAGAAAATGTGAGAGAGCAATAAATAAAGAAGGGACCACGTAGGAGACATTGACCAAAAACATCCCATGAAGAAGCAGACCCCATGGTTCCCCCAAATCTCTCAACTCCCTATATTCTATTCTTATTTTCTTATTCAATTCTATCATTTTGGTCCTTCCTTTTTAACTTCATTTCCTATTTTGTCCCAGATTATTTTCATTTTCCTTTTCTTTTTACTCCCTTTATTTTTAGTCAATTTCAAAAACCCTCACTCACTCACTCACCTCTTCTTATATATTCTTCCATCTAAATACCACCTTTCAATCACACTACCTACATATCTTTATTTTTCTCTTCTTATACCCACATTTATATATTATTATATATACCAACTTTTTTAAATGCTCAAACGATTTTTGGCAATGTTTATTTATTTATTTATTTATTTATTTAAATCTCTTGTTCTTACTTTTTGTGCAACTGATGTGATGATGTGATGATGTGTTAAATGTGTGTTGGTGAGCTATTAGTTATAATAATGTAGGTGTGTGTGTATTTTGTGTTGTTAACTCATCATAAATAATAAACCAACGAAAAGTGAGAGTTACAATAATGTGGGATGTATATGGAAAGAAAGTGTAGTACTAGTGCCGGAAGTTCTTTAATTAGCCCAATATTTAATTATTTTGGTACCTAAAGATTAGAGTTAGTATTTGTTTATTTTTCAAAATTACAAACATTTTCATTATTTCATTCACTGTGTTTCATTTTCGGGCTAATTCATCATTGCATGCTATATCTATAATCGTAGTTGTTGTAATTGTTAATGTCTTCAATAGTATGTCAATTTAGAACAAGGAGACCAAATTAAATAGGTTTTCATTAGGAAAACACAACAACAAAAATGGAAGTACGTGGGATGGAAACATGAATACATAGACTAAAGTGTTTGGTTTCAATTCTGAGGAGCCAAACAAACCTAAACTCTAAACATTAGAGAATAGAATATATTTTTTTTTCCCTATAAATGATGCAATATGAACGTTGTTTTTATTTATTATTATTTTTAATACAATAATTGTATGGTGGATGGGATATCAAATTTTTAATTTCAATTGCAAACGAGTGTTTGTGTGAGGATTGATTAGGATTGAGAGAAAATATAAGTAAATTAGAGAAGTTTATTAGAAAATATGTACAAGTAGAGAAGTTCCATCAATAGAATGATTTGTGTGCAAATTAATGAGTGGAATCAATTAATTAGTGAATGATAAATTTAATATTTTATAGGGCAAAGCTAATGGGTTTGTGAGGAACATGAAAGTTGTAAATACCAAATCCATGAGAGAATTGGAACATCTTTCGGCTTTAAATAACAAAAGAAACAAAAATAGATTTTCTAAACAAAACATTTAACACGATATTATTTATTTTAGGATACTATTTAGCAACTTTTAAAAGAAATTATTATAATCAATGCATGTCTAGATTAATCAATGATTGCTGTGATTATAGTGAAAACATATTTAGATTCGCTGTTTATCATTTGCATAACCAAATGATTATCACATTAATTGATGTTTAGAAAACATGAAATAATTTACAATTAATTAGTTTTAAGCAATGGTAAACTTCCTGTAAGAATAATATAAATATATATACTTTAAATATATATATATATATATATACATCTTATGTAATAATTTTAGGGCTAAATTGTACCAAATAACTTAGAGTTCGTTATGTTTAGATGTTTTAACAAATGTTTTTAAGTTAATAGCTTGAGCGTGAGTTAATATAGCCAAATACATTTTATTTTCGTATTTGATTATTTATCCTCGTTTTAGATGGTTAGCTTTAAAGTTTTGATTTTGTTAAGAAAATTAGTGTAAGAATTAAACTAGGGGAGAAAAAGAACCATATCTATATAATTTTTTTCATTTTTTTGAGAAGATCTGTATAATTTGTTTTGAAAGAGTTTCTTTCAAACTCATGAAAAATTCAAATAAATCGATTACTACGGTGTTTTATTATTATTTTTAAATTAAGAGTTATTTTCATAATAATGTATTAACAAAAAATTTGTTCCTATACTAATAGTGTAGGAGTATTTCTTTAAAAAAAAATCTTTTTTAAAGTTGTTTAAGCAAAATATCTTCTATACTTTTGAATGTTCAATTTTTTTTAGAAACAAATTACTATAGGTTTAATTTCCATTGAAAACTAACAATTCAAACTTCTTCTTTTTCTTAAACTATTTTTGAAAATTCGAAGGTATTTTCGAACTAACTATATCTGTTTCCATTCAAAATTAACCGTTTTTTTCTTCTTCTTTTCTTTTTAACTCATTTTAAAGGTATTTTTTAAACTTTTAAAAATTGATGAGTAGTATTTTTTACCCGAAATAAAGTATAAAGATTCAATTACATTTTTTTTTGTAATTTAGCCTAGCTTTAATTTTATTCTTTATTAAAAAAAATAATAGCAAATAAACTTTTGAACTTTAAAATATCTTAAATACATCCTAAAACTATTGATTATGTATCTAATAAATGTTATATAAATAATATCACAAGAAAAAAAAAATAAAAAATGCATGACCATATATATTCAGAAGGAAATATAAGTCTAACAAATTGACGTTGTCTCATATATTTAGATAAATTTACTCACTTTAATGTCTGAATTTTCACGAGTGGTTGACTCCTACAATATAAAAACAAATTATCTTCCTTCAAATAGTCATGTCTCTTCTTCAAGTTTAACTTACACGAATAAGCCCACACCATTTATTTTCTAACAATTAGTCCAAAACTTTTTTTAAAAAATGTCCAATAAACCTTAAAACTTTTGACTTTGTAACCAATGAGCTAATCTTGAACTTATTTAATTTTTTTAATTCACGAAACTAATTGAGCACGAAATGGACATGGCAATAATGTTTTATTAGGTCCAAAAGTTAATTTTATGTGTTAAAGTTCTAGAGACCTATCAAACGTTTAGCATTGTGTTAACATATAACTTAATTCAACATATTTCTGAAGTTTATAAACGATTAGACATAAAAAAAATTTATATAAAAGTTGAAAAACCTATTACAATCTTTTTAAAATCCAAAGCTATTAGAGACTAACTTTGAAGTCTAAAATATGAATATAACCTAACCTCATAATAATAATCATTTTTATAATTTCATAGTTTTGTAAAGATATTATAAGCAACAATCTTTCCTTGTTCATCTATTTAAATATATATATTTTTAATCTTCGTATGGTTAATAAAACATTTTTTTGTTTTGAAAAGATACGTTTTGGATCAGTAGATGTACACCCAGAATATCTTTACTAAATGGATATCTCTGTAGTGCCATTATCATTTCTACATCATTAATAGATAAGATTAAAGTACAGAAAGCAAGGAAAATAAAAACAAGGGCTAGAGGAAATTAAAGTTGAAGATAACCCAAGATCATTACCATTAAACAAAAGTAGAGATATTAAGAGCTATAGAAGTGGCTGCATAATTTGTGAAAAGAGGAGATTTGCTTCACCAATGACCTGTAAAAGCTTTGATATCTTCCCAAACTTCAATCCCTTAAAAATTCTGCTATTACTTTAATATAATCCAGATAGACCAAAAAGAGGACACCTATTTCTTCCCAAACCTCATTATTATTGTTAATAAAACTTGAATTTAATCTCCACGTGTCTCCAAAATTATTGTTAAATTTTTTCACAATTTTTACATTACATAGCAATTAGTGCTTTAACTACAAATTTTGGAAACATATGTTACTGTATTTTTTTAACCTATTCTAATTAAAAATAAATTAAATTCAAACAATTAAAATTAAGTTCACAATTTACTAAAAATATTAAAATTAAAATTTATGGTAAATTCTTTTGACGAATTATTTTGTTGGAATATGAAAAATTATGGAGCAATGATAAAATAGTTAATTTATGGTAATTCACCCATGTAAGTTATTGAGATGGATTGATTGATAATATAACATAAGGGCTTATTTATAAGGGTAGTGAACAGAAATTACATAAATTTAGAGGACTGAACATAAAGAGATATAAATTAAGGGGGGGAAAAAGAGTGCAAAAATGGAAAATAGAATTAAATATATGGGTTTAAAAGAAAGAAAGAAAAGAAGAGAAAACTTAGATGGCAGAATCTTGTAATAGGAGAACCCGTGAATAAGGAGTGACCCACACACCCACCTATTTATAAATAAGATAAAAGAATTTTGTTTTAAATTTTTAAAAAATAAAAAAAGATTGAAGAGTTAAAAAGGTAAAAAAAGAAAAATATTAGGAGTGAAAATATGTTGGTCATGTGCATTCCAATTTCTCTTTCTTTTTTCTCTCCAAAAAGGTAACTGTTACAAGAGAGTGGCAGAGAATCTAGGGTTGGTTTTTTGTAATTTCTTTCTATTTCTCTTTATTATTATTTTTTAATTACCATTTACTAATTAACAATATAATTTGGAACATCATACATTTTAACTTCAAAGCCTTTGTTTACTTATTACTATTTCTCTATCTTAAAATATTAGTAATTACTAATCTCCATTCAAATTTCAATTAGACATCAAACTAATCTTGTTAATGCATTCAACTAACTTGTGAACTAACCTCTCTTTGTTTACTTTGTTCATCACTTTCTTACATAGTAAAGTACTATATACTTCTCGTTCTTTTAATTAGTTATCTTTTGTGATCCATCGTAAATTTGAATCTTGTATAGATAAAGAGTTATACTATATTATATATAAAAAATAATACTAAGGTTCTTTTATAGATGATTTTATACGGTAATGGAATAAATTAAAAATTACTTATGATCAATAATGACAATAGGTCTCAGTCATAGCTTTGAGATACTAAATATTAATAGCGTGAGTTAGAAAGTTAAAGTGAGAACTTTATCTCTTTTGACCTCTAAAATATAAAATACATGCAATTTTAATTATTGTCCAAATATGCTCAAGTTGGTAACTTTGGGCATATAGATCAATATACTTGTTAAATCTTCCAAATTGTAAAATATAAAATTAATTAACACATTGATTTTCAAAGTCACAATAATCTTCATTTTTACACCAAATCTACTATATCTCAACATTAAAATTTAAACAAAAATGTTATAGCTAGGTTTGAAATTTCAATGTGTCTTAAAAACAATAAATGAATATACAAAATTTTCTTTAGCTAGGAAAAACGAAATCAATCTATGTGTCAGTACTCCTCTACTAACCAACCTTTGACAATGGGACAAAAGTCATTTACCATCCCAACAAAGGATAATGTTTTGTACTATAACCAAACACATATAGATAACAAAAGTGTTTTTTTTTTAATGGAGAATATTTTTTTTGAAAGGCTCTTTCTCTCTCTCTCTCTCTCTCTGTCTCTCTCTCTTTTTCTCCCTTTTTTCCCCCTAAGGTAAGTTATGTGCGTAGATTGGGATCTCTTTTTTTTAAATTTCTTTCATATATACACATTAAAAGGTGAATAAATGAAGCATAAATCTCATCTTATAAAAAAACAAAAGACAAAGAAATAAAGAAAGATTGGGGAATATCCCCTTAAAAGTCCTACAAATGAAATATCAAAGAAATTAATTCACACATAGGATTCTTGAGGATATTTAAGGGCAACCATAAGATATAGAAAAATAATATGATGGGTCCCTTTTGGCAAACTCAAAACAGAATCCTTTGAAATCTTTATTTCTTCACATAATCTCTTCTAAATTTGCATGTTCTTTGCCATGTTTTAGGCCATGCATGCAATTAGGAAAAAACCCCTTTGAATTTGGCTTAACGTCAATAGACAACCCTACCCTTTGATAAAGGTGGAAATTGAATCCAACTTTTGGCATCTATGATAAATGGGGGAGGGGGTAAAATGGACAATTTGTGTGGTTAAATAGTCCCATTTGCCTTTAGATTTAGGTTTGGAATAAAGAAAGTTGAGAAAAGGAAAGAAGAAGAGGCCTGCAATCCTCTCTCCTTGGTGGGGTTAGCTCCATTGCTTTCACTACTACATTCCCTTTTAAATTTTTCTTCCTAATATATATAATATTAAAATATCATTTTGGTCTCGAACATTAATGTTTGTTTATTTTATTCGTTCTAATTTAAATGGATCAATTTAATAAATCTTAAATTTATCATGGTCGTTGATTTTTTTAATTTAACTTTAGGTTATCTATTAGCATTTATAATTTTTGAAATTAAAAACCCAAACAACTTCATGGACAATAATAATTTTGAAGAATAAATTTAAGATTGGTTGAAAATATAATTACTAAGATGATGACTAAAATTATATTTTAATCATATACCTAGCTTCAATTGAATATTTAATTAAAGAGATTGAGGAAAAGAAATTAAAAAACCCAATATTACCCTAAAAAAGAGAGAGAATAATTGTGTATATAGGAGAAAGTAGGATTTGCATATTTCACCTCAAAATCATTGCAATTGGGAGTTGGACTTTTGGCAGATAAAACCTAATGAAAATAAAATGATTTCATATGAAAAGTAAAAAGCTCAAAGAGAGATGTGTTAAAAGGGATTAGGGTTATAGAGTGAAAGAAAATGATAAAATTGTAAAGATAATATAATTATTGATATCATTAAAGAAACAGTGGCAAAGGGGAAAAGAAAAAAGGTATAATAATCTTTGAAGAGTGAAGTGAAGTGGGAGAGTCAATCAATGAATCAATCATGTTAGGTTTGTGGGGTTTTTATTGCAAAAAAAGGGTTAAGAGAGAGTGTGAGTGTTATTATAGGTCTCTCCTTTGTCTTTCACCCTTTTCATAAAATAAATGAAATCAAACAAAATTAAGTTAAAAGTGCTATTTGTATTTGAACTATAATAGTATTTGCACTTTTTTCGTTGTTCGTCGTAAAATTTTTTAATACTACACTACTAGCTAGAGATTTAAATTTAAATCACACTTGCTCAAATAAAACTTTCGTACTATTTGGTAGTATTAAGACCGGAGAATTTCTCTCCCCTGTTAGTCAAAAAAAGTTTTAATACTACGATATATAGTATGAGAATATTTGTCAAAAAAAGCGTATAATATTACTGTACGAAAATTTTTGCCTTTGGATTCTACTTAGTGTACTAAATCACAATAATCATGCTATGATCTCTTGTATTTCTTTAAACTGAGGATGACTTTTTTTAGTCTCTTTGTATGTCTTGTTACATTTGATTAACTTTGAACTTTTCTCTTATCATTCTAAATTTTAGATATATAATTAATGGGTGTGTTAGCTATATACTTATAATTAAATTCTCCCTCATCTACTATATGGTTCAAAAAAGGGGGAAATTTAGTCTCTTGACCTTCTTCCCTTTCTCTCTCCTTTTAATATTATCATTCTATTCAAATCAATAATATATACCCTTTTGAGTTTGGGTATTTTATTACAAGAACAAGACAAAAAGTGGCCAAAGTCATAAGGTTAAAAAAGAAAGAAAATTAATTATCAAAAGGAAATGGTTTTTAGTAGCTGGACTAATTATAAAAAAAAAAAAAAACAAAGAAAAAAAAAAGTAATCATCCTCATCAAGTGGCTTTGAGAAACACAAAAAAAAAGTTTTTTTTGAGAAACTTGGGTTAGGTCTTTTTGGGTTGAAGCTTTGCTATGCATATTCTTCACTTTCTCTACTCTCTCTCTCTCTCTCCTTTGAAGAATTTTTTTTTTCTTTTTTCTTTTTTCTTTTTTAACTTTTTTAGTATTTTTATAGCCTTTTTCCCATTTGGGTCTCCTTTTTAATTCTCTCATTCCCTCTTCTCTTTCACTTCAGTTTTCATCATCATCACTCTCTTTCTTCTTCCCATTATTTTTCTCTCCATTGAAGAGACCATATTATAAGCCATTGATATTTCTCTTGAAAGAGCTCTCCAATTCTTGGCGGGTTATTGAAGAACAACAAGAGAGAGAAGGAGATAGTGACTAATTTTGAAGTTTTTTTTTGTTTTGTTTTTTTAAATGTTACTCTCTTTGTTTCTCCTTTGAAACAAAAATTCTCTTATGAGATGATGATGGTGATGATGATGAAGGCTTTCAATCCTTGTTGTGGCTAATTCAATTGGATATTCAAAAGCCAAAGAGATTATCATTTAGGATTCTTTCTTCTTCCTTTTTTTCTTCTTCTTCTTTTTTTTTTTTTGGAACTTAGGCTTTTCTTGTATTAATATCTCTCTCTATTTCTCTATTTGTGAGAAAAGGGTTTGGATTTTAATACCTACAATACATAAAACTCTCTCAAACCCTAAAAAAAAAAAAAAAAAAAAAAGAAAAAAAAAAAATTTATTTTATAATTTTTTGTTTTTTTTTTTTTTTTTTTTTTTGTTTAAAATTTTATAAAAAACAATCAAATATCACACAAAAAAAAAAAAAAAAAAAAAAAAAAAAAAAGGATTTTTGGTAATATGTTTGCTGCAACAATGTCCAATTCAACTTCTTTGTCTGAAGAAGCTGCTAGTGTCTCTTCTACCACAAGAATCCACCCTGATTTCACTTCCTTAAACCCTCTCCTCCCATCTTTTTCAGATATTCATCACCCTCCACAAAAACCCAAGAAGAAACGAAGCCTTCCCGGTAACCCAGGTACGTCAAATTTCTCAATAATCAACGTTTCTGTATTTTATTTCCTGTTTCTTGTTTTTTATTCTATAATAACAAAACAAGAAAAGCTCAAATTTAAAACCACAAGAAACAGTTACCAAAACCAGATGATTATGTTATGTGCGTGTATGTTTTTTTTCTTTTTAAGATTAACGATTTTGAGAATTGTTTGCAGACCCGGATGCAGATGTGATAGCGCTTTCGCCGAAAACACTACTAGCAACCAATAGGTTTGTGTGTGAGATTTGCAACAAGGGTTTTCAAAGGGATCAAAATTTACAATTACATAGGAGAGGACACAATTTGCCATGGAAATTGAAGCAAAGAAACAACAAAGAAGTGAAGAAAAAAGCCTATGTTTGTCCAGAACCAAGTTGTGTTCATCATCATCCTTCAAGAGCCTTAGGAGATCTGACAGGAATTAAAAAACATTACTGCAGAAAACATGGTGAAAAGAAATGGAAATGTGATAAATGTTCCAAAGTTTATGCTGTTCAATCTGATTGGAAAGCTCACTCCAAAACTTGTGGCACTAGAGAATATAGATGTGATTGTGGAACCCTTTTCTCCAGGTATATAATTCCAACCTCCGATCTCGAGAGAAATAATACATTTCAATTATTGTTGAGTTATGTTTGATACTCTACCCAAAAGGATTGGTCTTTTGTTTTGAATGGGAACTCTTTCATGTCTTTAATTTTGGCAAAATTTTCAAAAATTAATTTCATTATATCTTTTACTAAAATGGGTAACCCTACATTTCTTTGAGTTCCCATCCATTTTGAGGGGGTTAAATGAAGCTTTTAAATATATATTTAGTTTGTATACGGTGTAGATTCATGGGAAATTTATGAAAACTTGGATTTTTAAAATGTTTTTCTTTTGTAGGGTTTCAACTTTGAATTAAGGGTTTGTGTGTGATTCATAAATTCTTTCATTTTTATTTTTTTTCAATTTCGAGATCCATAGTACAAACTTTCATGAGTAAAATTGGTGAGTTTTGGACAGAAATTTGACTGAATTGATTGTGAAGAATTGGGATGAATGATGTTTAAGGATATTATGGATCCGTGACTACTTTGTATTATTAATTATTTTGAGAGAGAGAGAGACAGATATTGTGTTCATAATAATTATTTTACTTGCACACAGCTCTGAAATTCTGAACCCTTTCATCATTATGAAAACTGCAAGAAAATCTGATATTTCATCAGTTCCTGATTCCCTTTTTATTTATTTATTTTTATATATATATTTTTTGTTATTGTCTCCTATTGATCTTATCTCCCTATTTTCTTTTCCCATTTTGATTCATAGAAGTAGAAAATAAAAATACATTAAAAAGAAAAAAAGATTTAGATAATAATTTTAGAGAGACTTGTTTTTGTGTATGAATGAAAATGAATACATTTTACTCACTGTTCTTTGTTTGCATGCATGTACTACAGTACTACACTAAAGGAAAATCAATCAATAAATAAAATAAAAGCCATCCAAAGCATACTGATTTGTGGGTTTCTTTCTTTCTCTTTTTTTTTTTTGGGCAGTCGTCTCTTTTTATTTTGACCAAAAGAGAGTTTTTTTTTTTTTTTTTTTTTTTTTTTTTTTTCATTTAGAAACCATATGTTCTGCTTGTTGGGTCAATTTGAGATTTTTATGAACATCGTATTAATCTTCTTGAGCTCTCTTCACCAAAGTCCCACCATATATATTTATGAAAAAGAAAAAACAACAATCTAATTTTGTTGAAATTATAACCATTTTCTTTTCATGCAATAACACAATTACTTTTCAACAAACACTTTTTTTTTTGGGTGGAAAATTGAATTGTCACATGAGAGATTTGATTATATATGTGTCTTTTTTCTTTTGCTTTTTTTTTTTCTTTCCTATCATATTCTTTCTTTTCAATTTCAATAGTGTTTGGTGAAATCTCTCTAATCATTTGCATGGGTAATATATTATATATGTGTAGGAAGGATAGCTTCATAACCCATAGAGCTTTTTGTGATGCACTGGCGGAAGAAAGTGCAAGGCTTTCAGCTAACCAATTGGCCATGGCGGCTGCGGTGGCAGCTGCCGCCGTCTCGGGTGCCACTGACGTCAACATAAACTCGTCCTCGGCCACTGCCGGGGTGCAATCTCTTTTTCCTTATGGTAATCATCATCATCAATACTCGAATCCATCATTGTCATCATTGCCAATGGCATCGCAAACCCACGTGTCTTTAAACCCTTGGGACCATCATCAAAACCCTAATAACCCTAATCACAGCCTCCAAATCATTAAGCCAGAGGATTCAAGTTCTCATCCTTCACATAATTCTCATAATTTTCACCAAATTCCAAATTTGCCCCTCTCCAATTCCGCCTCATCCAACAACAACAACAACAACAACCCTTTTGGTCTAATTCAAGAGCATCAACACCACCACCACCAACAACAAAAGGCACCCTCATCCTCCAGCTCTTCCATGATAACTTCGCCATTTAGGAACCTCCACGTTTCAGTTCACCAAGGATCAAATGCTGCCACGTCAGCACACCTATCAGCCACTGCCCTACTCCAAAAGGCAGCAACAGTTGGCGTTAGCGCTTCAAAATCCGGTAACCATCAGGCCGAGTCAGCGGGCCATATAACTCACTTCAACATGCCCAACATACCCGAGTTCGGCCCACCCAATCACATCGACTCACTGAGTCAACTTGGTACCGACTACGCAACCTGGCAGAAGACTGACCGGCTGACCAGGGACTTTCTCGGTCTGACTGGTGATGGGAACGGCGGTGCTGGTGGTGGATCCGCGGGTGATGGAGTGGTGCAGGTTAGCATGAGCGTGAAGGATATGTTAACGTACGCAGGTGGATTGGAGATGTTTAAGCCTCACAACAACAACAATAACACTAATAACAATAATAATACCAATAATTTTGGATATGGTGAGCCACCTGCCAATGAAGGTTGGGGAGACTGTTGAATGAAACGCTGTCGTTTCACTAGAGAAATATATATATATATATATATATATATATATATAATATTTATATATATATTTTAAAAAAATTATTAGTCATTTTCCAATGTTTTTATTTCCAAATTCTCTCTCACTCCTTTTTTTTTCTTTTTTCTTTTTTAAGTTATTAAATATTAATGAATTTTTTTGGTGTTTTACTTTGATCGTGTTATGTTTTTGCGATTATTTCCCACGTTTTGTATATATATATATATATATGTTTTTTGTATGACTTATTTTTTAATCTCTACAGAAACTTTGTATAATACATTTAAAAATAATGGCCTTTTGTAGTATGATAAGGTTTATTGTCTATGGTATAACATTGCATTTGAGAATTCAATAACTTGAAATTAGTATTGAATACAATATAATCAAATCTTCATATTTATAAGCACTAAAATGAATAATACAGTTTCTCAAAAAAGAATAAAATATATCGATTTATATTTGTCAACTTTAGAGTTGTATCCAGGGGCGGATTTATTAAGGAGTCAGGGGCAAGTGCCCCCTCTCACATTTCCGGTTTTTGTATTTTAATATTAATTTTGAAATGTTAGATTACAATATATGTTAAATAATATCTTTTTTTTGTCTTTGATATAGTGGTTGTGTCCCCTTTTAAAACTCTAAGGAATTGAGTTCAAGTCTTATTTATTACAATTTTTTTTTGTTATATAGTGTCCCCTACATATGATTTATGGATCTGTCACTGGTTGTATCCTTTGAATTTTTTTGTAAGTGTAATCAATTTCACATTAATTTGTCAAATATTTTTTGTTTAGAAAACAATTCATTTGAAAATAACAACTGAATTCTTAAACTTTCACAAACGAATTAATTTAGATTCTTTGATAAATTTTTCTTTAGAAGTTGTCTATGCAGTTACTCTAATAATAATAACTTAGGTAAAACCAAACATTTAAAAAAGTTTACACATATTTTAAAATAATTAAATTTATAGATGATTTTTAAAGGTAAATAATAAATAAAGAGTCTAAATCGATTGATTTACAGAGATTTAGAAATTTAATTTAAATTAAAATAATAGCCTTTTTGTGTTCTATTCTATCTTATATGTACTTCTTCAATCTTTCAAAATAAAACCAAGGAAAATTGCATTTAGAAAAAAACAGTTTATAACATTTTTTTTTGCATATTGCAAATATGGCAAGTAATCAGTGATATCTATCAGAAGATCATCAACGAGCTATCGATTTTTAAATTTTTTACTTTTGCAATTTAGAAAATGTAGTGAGATGGATCATATTATCATAATTTTTTTTAAAATTTTTTGTAAACACCTCTAAAACTAAATCAGCAATATTTCATAATAAAATAAGTAACAAAAGCTCTTATAAAAAATTAGTGTAAAAAAGTTTAGATTTTATCAATGATAGATATTGATAGATATACTAATAAGCTTCTATCAATTTCTATCATCTAAATTAAAGATTTAAATCAGAGTACCTTGATAATTATTATTATTATAATTAGAATATGAAGAGGGAACCGAACTTGTGACATAAAAGATGGAAAATGTAAGTTTGTACATATTAAAATAAAATTAGAGAAATGATTGAAAATGTTTAATTTTGAATTAGGTTTGAAAGGATTGAGTATGATTTAGAATTGACAAAGAATGGTAGGTGGGGAGAGGTTATGATGTTAATTCAGCTTAGACACCATTATTAAAAAAGAATTAAGGTAATTTAATTTATATTTGAAGGGGAAAAAATGGAAAGGGAAACAAAATTATTAAAAATAGAACCGAAGATTGTTTCTTTTTTCTTCCCGTGATAATGGAATGATGGACCTACAATTTGAATCACGGAAAATAATAGTAGCATGCAATCACATTACCACTATGCCCTTCTTATTCTTCTTTTTTTACACTCATGCCCCTTCTAAAGCTACTTCTCTCTTTTTCTTAATATTTAATTGTTCATACCAGGTTTTACTTTTTTTTTTTCTTCAAATCGTTAAGAAGGATAAAGAAAAGAAAATTAATAAGTTTGAGCTCCCTCCCTCTAAGAAAGAAAATGTTGTCTTGGTTTATTTGGGGAGGTGGGAATATGGAAACTGATTGATAGAAAAATTCACTGTCAGTTTCAAATATTACAAGACACAAGAAGTTTAGATTCATAACCAACCAATTGCCTGAATTTGAAACTTTCAAATTAAAGGATTCAGGTGAGAATTTGTAAATGATAAAGGGATGTTCCTTTTGTAATTTTCTTGAGGATTCCTTGATTTCATGGAAGTCCAAAGTCGACTGTCCTTAGATCTTGGCTGAAGCATAATATTGAGCATTAACAACTATTACAAGTGAGATAATTGCAAGTTCATTAGTTGCTTAAAGATTTTCAAGCAACTATAATCATTGCTTTCAATCCGACTTTTCATGAAAGAAACAAAGCATGTAGAGACTATCAAATTGTAAGAGACAAAATTAGTTATGGAATACTCAAAGTTAACAATTCGAACACACTTGCAATTGGCTGATGTTTTTGGCAATTCTTACCACTTGTTGCTGCTTTAAAGATTGTGTAATGTCATAAGCCTTCTTGATGTTTTCACTCTAACTTGAGGGGATATGTTCACTTAATTAAATAAATAGATTTCAGTTAGTTTTTTTTTTTCTTTTGTAAGTATGTTTCCATCTTTGTTATTAGTTTATATAATATTTAATTATATAAGTTTAATGAAAAAAAGCGTCTCTAACTCTTAATTGTTGATGGTATTTGTAATACAATTTAGTCCCGTCATTTTAGGAGTGAATAAGTTTCAATTTATTCACTCCTTAACATGTCCTTAATCTTACCATTTAGTTATTTCACATGATATATTTTCTTTTAACGTGTGACATGTTTTCTTAGGATGAGATAGAAAGAGGTAATAAAGTTAGAGTCTAAAAAAACATACTTGATGAGAAAACCACAACAAGGACTAAATGAAAATTAAATATATAAAAAACATTACGAGACTACACAAAAACCGAACATAAACAATAAAAGAAGTTAAGCTTAGTTTGAGACTATCCAACTATTAAAATAACTAAATGACATCCATTGTGCCTTTAAAGAAATCAACTTTCACATTTATTAACTATTTAGTTCTTTTTCTTAGCTATTAAAAGTTAGTCTAAACAATCTTTGTACCCCTAAAATGTTTTTTTTTAATCTACTTCTCACTGATGTTTTTAAAAACAAAACCAAATTTTAAAAATTTTAAAAAGTGAATCTTGATTAACAACCCTTTCACTTTTTGTTTTGAGTTCTTTAAAATTAATTTTATTTCTTTCCTTTCTTACACAGTGATTTGCATCAATATTAAGTATAAAAGGTACATTTTTTTTTCTTCTAATTTCCAAATTTTGTCCTTCATTTTTTAAAACATGGGCAAAAAATAGATATCAAAGCAAGAGAGCTAGAGATGGAAGAGGTATATAGGCTTAATTTTCGAAAACAAAACCAAAATTACTAAATGAAGCTATAGTTTTTCAAAACTTATTTTTGATTTTAAAATTTAGCTAAGAATGCAACTTTAATACTTAGGTATATGCCAATCATTGTAAGAAATAGAAAAGAAATAGCCTTAATATTTTCAAAAACCAAAAAAACAAAAGATGAAGACTCTAAGAACTATTTTTCTTTTTATTTTTGGTCTTTAAAAACTTAGTTGATTCACTCTTGATTTCCTATCAAGTTTTGCACCAGTCTCAAGTAAAAAACGATCGAAATCTTAACAAAGTTCAGAAAAAAAAAGTAATAATAAACTTAAATTTCAACAAATAAGTTGGGTCTTAAAATTGAGCCGCGGAATAAAAAAGTTTAAAAAGTCAATTTTAAGAAACACCAAACTATTTTAAGAGACCGTTCTCGAAACGAAAGGGGGATCTTGCCCAAATTCACATACAGCTAGTTTTTATCGAGTTGTCTCAATATTTGCAAGCCTCAAACAATCAAATCCTAAACCGAGCCAAAATGAAATGTGAGATATGAGAATAGAAGAATATCATGTGGAGAGAGGGAAGGTGTCGGTGGTGGGAGCCATTTGGGTGTACTCTTTGAGAGCGACGAATGTGGTTTTATGGCCCCATTGCTCTTTAGGGGACCCCAAACCCAACATTTGTGCGATAGCGATGCCACTCTTTCCCACCTTCCAAATCCATTTTTTCTATCTTCTACTTATAAAAAAAAATGTAAAACCATTTTTATTGTTATGAAAATTGCTACTGGAACCCTTCCCTTTGTCTATAGCTAGGGGTTTCAAGAAATCATTGATGTTTGTTGAGTTGTCAAAAGAGAGTTTCAATTGTACCTATGGGGGCCTAAAGGGATTCCGTGTTCAAAGTTCTGGGTAAATTTGACTAGCAAATGAAGTTTTTACCTTTTACATCATAGTCTATCATGTCCTTTTGTACTAAGAAAATAACAAAAATCCAATGTGGTATGTGAATGCAATAAATGAGTTTCATGGTGTGACATTTAATACTATGAAATATCACTTTTCAACGCATAAGTTGAGAAATGTAGGAGTTAAAATCTTAAGAAAAAAATATTGAGTATTGAGCATTTGACTCAATACTAGTATGGTGCTTACTGCTTATCAATAGTCAAGTTAAGTTAGGAGGAAGCGAGAGGTTGGTGGTGATGAAGTTGAAAACGACAAATTGAATGATTCATACCCAAATATTTTCATCATTTAGGCAATGCAAATTTTATACTTGGGTAAAGGATTTTAACAAATAGACTAGGAAAAAATGACACAAAAATGTATTGATTTAGGTGGAGTTTTACGAGGAATTGGGCTCGAATTAATTCTATTTTGGAGTGTCTTGGAAAAAAACATGGATTTCCTCTGGCTATTAGTTAATAATGAAAGGAGTAATATATGTATATCTTATAAAGAGTTTAAAGTCTCCATTTTTCTAATATAGAATTTTCGACAATACCTCTCAATACATTATGTCTTTAGGGTTACCATTCTTTTTCTCCAACTGAATATCTATTTGGACTTCATGCCCTCTAATACTATATTAGAGAAACATGAGGTTTGATCACACAAGTAATTGGTAAAGAAATGACCTATGTATCTTTTAGAGAGTGTGAAGTGTTTTTTCATTGTGGGGTCCTTGACAAAGTGCAACCAACAATAAAAAATTTAAAACGCATAAAAGTAAATTAGAGTTAAAAGAATGTGAGCTAAAAAAGTAACTAAAATCTTAATGTCAATGAAGAAGACCATGTTCGAAAAATCCAAATTTAGCCACCAAAGTTGGAAGTGGGAAAAACCAAATCAAACCAACCAATTCGTGCAACACTTAAATTATTTGTCCTATCAGAGATTCAACCTTATTTTACCATTACAATCATAGGCAAGAATTGGCAAAAGCAAATGGCAATAAGTTAGAAAAGAGAGGGAGACTCGAAGACCGTGGAAAATGGATGGGGAAGATAAACATTCTTTTTTCCACACCATGGGTGAAATTCGAGTTGAAAAGATCAAATCCCAAGAATTTCTTTTTCTTCACAACTTTTCTAGAGGTACTAAGAATTACTGGAAATATTTTAATAGAGTAGCCTTTTCTAAAGTCAGAAGGAGGAGCAGTAAAATTTGGTTGCAAGTGCGAGTCTTTTTTTCTTTCTTTTTTTTTTTTTTTTGTTCTCTTAAAAAATAAAGGCAAACTAAGTTTGGTATTATGTGAATTTGTGCCTCAGTGAGTGATGGTTTGTGGTGGTGGTCCGGGACTTAGGTACTGATGCAAACTAAAACCTAAAGGAAGAAAAAGAAAAGAAAAAGAAAAGAAAAGAAGAAAAAAAAATTAAATTAAATTAAAGACAGTAAAGAAAAAATGTCAACGGGGATGAAAATGATACCAACAAAGAGCTCCGGATGTTTGAATTGCAATTCTGTGGTGAGTCTTTTCTTTTGTAGTTGTTGCTAAGAGAAGCCTTTATAAATTTCTGTGCATATTCCCCACATCACAACCTTTAGTAGGCAGCTTAACCTGCAATAACATCCCAATTATTGACGCTTAAACCTTGTCCTTCTCAGCTTTCTTATATAGTCTAGTCTACTGTTATCAGATCATCATATCAATCATTGGTGCAGCAAAATATATATTCTTCAGCATGCTTCAAAAGAAATCATATACTTTACTTTAAAACAAAAAAAAAGCGGGGGGGGGGTCTTTTGTTTTTTCTTTTCTTTTTTCAACTATGGATGCATTCTCATATTCTATGGCTAGAGAAATTTCAATTCCAACAAAATACTTTGAGAAAATAGCAGTGTAATTGTAAGGCTGGAAAAATTGACACGGGGAAAGATAACATAGAAATTAACAAGAGGTCAAATCAATTTAATGCATATATTATTTAATATACTCAAAGGCATGGTGATAATGCAAAGTGGTGCATCTACCTTTATATGATTCCTGCAGCCACTGTGTAAAAATGGAGTCAGCTTACTTTGAATATAAAAGAATTTATAAAAATGGTAAAGCTAATCAACTTAACCAAGGAAAAGGTTAGGATATTCACAGAGAAAAGACAGAGAGAGAGAGAGAGAGAGGAGGGAGAGACAAAAACACAGAGAGAGAAAGAGAGAGAAAGAAAGAATCTGGGGATTAATGAAAGGAGGGTTGGGCATTATGGCATATCCTAGCTTTTAGAAAGTATGTGCATGAGTTGCAGGATTAAGGTACAATATGCCATTTGCCTGGTAAAAAAGACTGCATCTTTTTTTATCTCCCATCTATGCTGCACAAACAGACAAAATAAAAAAGCTTCTATTCCCTCACCCCACCCCCTCTTCTTCTACTAAATTTACCTGCCCATGTCATCATCCATCAGGGAATCTCATCTCAACCACCTTTTCTTTTCCCTCTTTCCTTCCTTCCAATCTTGTTTATTTACAGACCCTTCTTTTCCAATGGCTTTTCTCTACTGCAGATCTCTATGTTACACCCCAATCTTTTTTCTAAAACCCATCTTGGAAATCCCCACTCTACAAGAAACGAATATTCATTACAAATTACATTCCCCATCTAACTCCCTCCACAATCTTCTTATTCGTTCTAATTAGGCCTATCAGAATGGTTGGTTTTCCTATCCTTGTCGCCATCTTAGAAAAGTTCAGTTCACATACAGCCAGAAGAATAATGACGACGTCATAGGGGTAAAAAGGGTCAAAGTAGGAGAGTAATTGAAAATAGGGTCATTGGTTGCGGATCCTAACGTACTTTTTCGGTCTCATCTGTAGATAAACAGAAGCTCCTAGGCAAACTAATCACCAACTAAAGTATCAGCCAGGAGCATTAGGTTCTCACTTGCTGCTTACATCATTATTTCTAAATTACAAAATATTTTAGTTCATTAACCTTGTTAACTAAAGGATTTTCTTTTAATAAGATAACTAAATGAATTTTATTTCCTTGGTTGGAAGAAATGGGGTAAATGTAAAAGTCCAGTAGCCCTTGGTTGGCAAACTAGATGATAAATGGAGGTATGGAAGTATAAATGGCATTGATTTTAAGCAACTTTTTATTTCCTTCCCTATACAAATTTACAGAATAAAATAGAACTGAAAAAAATTACAAAGTAATGCCTAGAGTAGGTAAAGATTAATATTCTACATAGTTGTGGATAACTTATATGTTAAAGTACCAATTGAGGAAAAGCTTTAGAAAATGGATAGCATCGATATGCTCCAGAATCTGCAGGACCAATTTCTTTAAAGGACTTCCTCAAGTTCCCGGATTTGGCCCATTTAAGTTTACTCCCACATATTTATCCAGCACACTCTTAAACACCTGCCGCAGAAATTAAAGTAAAGTTTAATAACAATAACACAACAACATCAAAAAGTAAAGTTCCAAAGCGTTTGCAACAGCATATTCGTTGGTCATGCTTATTTATGAGGGAAGGCATAAAAGAAAGTAGAAATGAATAAGGTGGGCTAGTTGCCTATTCTACGGCGATGAGAATAACAATGTTTTAAAAAAAACAAAGGCAGATTGAAAATAAATTTTCTTTGCCTTCAAAACACCACACTGAAATGGCCTAATAAATTACAAAAATTAGACACCAGTAAGAGTATAATTAGAAAACTATGGCAGAGAGCATGCACATTCTCTGAGATTCAAAATAAACAAAAGTCAAATTCACGGAAGAGAACAAATATTTGAGATATTTAAAGTTGTGAGGAGAAAGAACTCTGGTTTAGGAAATTGATCAAAATGAAGCTCTTTTTGTTTTAGAAAAGAAAACCGGCCTCTTTATTGATAATAATAAAGCTCAAAGGCAAGCAAAAAACAAACAAACAAATAAATAAACTGCTTCTTGTATTGAAACTGAACAGTATAACAACCAAAACACAGATTTGCAGTTCCTCGAAGGCAAGTAGACAATATAATATTCATTAGGATCTTTTCAATATAAACTTATATAACAGTATCCAAATCAAATTAATTGCCAAAGTAAAAGGCGGTTTGGGATGAGTAATATGCTTCTCATTTTTCAAGGTTGCCTGATAGCTACAAAGAAGTGGATATTTCACATGAACAAAAAAGCTGAGCACACAATTGCAGAATGCCGTTTCCAATTGGTGGCCAACCAAATATTGGAGGATGAGAACCATGTGAGAAGAGCTTTTGTTGTTAATCCACAAAGATTTCTTCGAGATCGATTACTATTACCAGATACTTGTGTGCTCAGTATTATGTTCTGAGAAAAGAGAAAAAAAGGACAGAAGGCATATCCTCCCTATTATTTAAGACAAATTGCACAGAGCTATATCTATGGATATGGTAAGCAGGGAAGGTATCATGATTGAAGTAAAATAGAGGATAAATAAATAAATAACTAAAAAAAATTAAAATATTGTTGTCAAATAGAGTTACAATGACCTGACGGGCAAAAGACTCTTTCCTGTTTAGAATTGCATCCATCACAGCAAATTGATCATCAAATGAACTATAGAAAACTTCGTAGAATCTTTTCCTGAGATGAAAGAGATAAAAGCCAAAAGTCAGATATCTCCCTGAGCCTCCATAACAAGGGGAAAAATGAAACTTCTTTTTTGTAACAATATAATTAACTGATCTTCCTCGGTGTTTCGTTGATCCATCTGATCAAATTTTCGAGTAAGAACCTCTGCTCCAACTGGGGAAAGTAAGTGCAGTATAAGAGCCTCTAGAGTTCTTGGGAAGTTATTCTGGATTGAAAAGAAAGTAGTATAAGATGACAAGCTAAGGAAGAAACAAAGAATGGGAAAAGCAAAGAAAGAGGAACAATTCCACACACCTATAACAGACTAAAACTAAAATGGTTTGACATCCAAAGAATATATTCATGCATCTATTACAATATTGAGAAGCCTTAGTTTATTAATTAGAGTAGACAATAATTGGAATAAACTAATTTCCTCCACGCCTTCCACAAAAAACAATTTCAATCTTGTAAATGTAACAGAGAAGTGAAAAGAACTCACTGCCATGGTGAGAAGGACCTTCTGAAGAATGCATGGTTCCAAATTCCAAATAGAGATAGCTACTTGATCGTTCTCCAAGCTATTTAAACTAGTGAACTTCATACTCTCCTCCCCGTCTGCAGAACCATTTGTAGAACTAGATTGTAGGACACCAATTTGATCAGAAACACTTACGTGGTCATGAACTAAAGTAATAAGCCCATGCAGAGCTCGGGCACTGCGAAGTTCAAGTTCATGAGAAAAAGTTTCTTCCCTTAGCTCTTTCTCCTTCCAATCCCCACCTCCAAATGCTTGACTCAAACATTGAACACCTTGATCTAGTATTTAATAATAAAGATCAATATACCAAATTGTCTCAACCACCAAATTTAAAATGTAATTTGTAAACTCTTTTCTCGCACTTTCAAGAGAGTTCAAAATACTATTGAAACATCTGGAGTGGGGAAGAGAACCTTACCCATCCCTTTGATACCTGATATGTCAGGCTCATGGCTCTTCGTTTCATCCATCTCAGCAAGAGAGCAAGGCACACGCAGAATTTCATTCTGTCCTTAATTTTAAGTGTGTCAAAACCAACTCTACCATTATAGCTTTTATCCAAAAAAGAAAAAAGAAAAAAAAAAATCATAATGAAAAGTTCATGGAGATAGAGTATTCAAACTCAGTCTATAAATTTTCATCATATAGTTAGTGAACATAGCTTAAGAGTTTTCAAAAACACAGGCCAAAATAGCTTCAGCTTAAGCACAATACTCTACAAGAAACCCTTTCTAGAAGCAACAGTCTCTCTCTGATTACAGTTATGTTAAATTCTTCAGAGGTTCGTTGAGATTCTAGAAAATATGTCCATATATTCTACCCAATCTGGATACTCTTTACATCGCACACAAAGGTCAATCTTCTGAAGACCACAAATATATGAATGGGCTGCACACATGACTGAAGTGATGCAGTCTTCAAAATGTTAATTAATGCAATAGTACATCATACACACTCTATTAGAAGTATCTTCCACAATTACCTTCTTTTATAGAAAACAAACATTCCGTGATACGATGAAATTAAAAAGAGGGGACAAAGGATTGAAAAATATATTCCAATGAGCTACAAGGGATGAAACTATAGTTACAAGATTGAGAATTTAATTTATACCAAATTAGAGATAGGTATATCATTGAAGATAGAAGAAACTGAGTATCATGTTCTTTATATGTAAAGATGCAAGAATTCTTTTCAAGCCATATAGAACACAAAATTGCTCAAATGGTGGTTTAGCCAAAGGACGGTTTTTCCAACTAAAAGATGTCCACCATAACTTCATTCAAGAACATCTTGAGTTGTGCTTGCGTACATGGTTGGGGAATGCATTGTACTTCCCTTATACTACTAATTGCTGAATGGGTAAGTGGCTTTATTATATGTGTTTTCCAGCAGAGTGCAATTTAACTTTATCCATAAGATATCCAAAATTTTCAATGAAGTCCCTACCTAACAATTTGAGATCGAAAACAGTATTTTATACAAGTTGTGTAACTATCCATTCTATCCTAAAAAAAGACAACCAGACTTTACCAATCAAAAAATTTTAATTGGACTAGATGGGTTAGATATTTATGAATTTTCTGCTTTTGAGGATAAGTTTTCTGTTGAGAATTAAGGAAGTTTTTGGTAATTTTTTCAAAAGTCAAAAGCAAGGAGGGCTGTTCAAAGTCCCTTCTGTAAATCTTCCTCTATCTCCTAAAATTCAGCCACATCTCTCCTCCATCATTGAGATTTGTGGTTTGCAGTTTTATGAAGCTACACATCATTCAGTTTAGGTACCTCTTGAAAAACTTTTTCAGTGATATAAAAGGAATTTTTTACCAAACTTGCATTAAATACTTGTGGAATTTCGGGATTTTGGTTGGTCTTTTGTGGAGCTCTTTGGAGGCCTTTTGTCAAAGTGGTTTAAATTGGTTCAGAGCTTACATGGGAAAGATTTTTTATTGATACGCATATGTAAAAATTGGTTTGAGCTTTGGATAATAATTTGCAGGGCTTGGTTACCGGAAGATTCTATTGATCCTTTAAACCTGGTATTGGCAGCAGATTTTGTGATTGGAAGGTTCCTAGGATCGAGTTAATGGTTTTGTACTCAAATTTATATTCCTTCTCATCTGTTCGGCCCTTGATCTTTGGGTTGCAGATTTTTTATCATGGTCCGTCTCCGTTATCAATTTCTTTATTTTCTTCCACATGTAATTTGAGTGTTAATCAACTCTTTTCATTTTATCAATAAAAAGTTCCGTTTCCTTTTATAAAAAAATGGGAAGATATATTATCAAGAAGAAAAAGTCAAAGTTCTAGAAAAATAATCTTTTTAAATGTCATACCACCATTTCATGATACAATATTAAGGATGTTAGTCGTTATGAATTTGATTTATAAAAAAAAAATCTATATCTAGAGGCTGTGGATAATTTTTGTTTTCTTTTAATTGGAAGTAAGTCTTGAGAATGAATGAAAGTATACAACGTAGAGACAATTGAAATGGCATACTTAACCTTAAAAATTTAGGAGAACCTTTCCCAAGAAATAAGGTCATAAATATTACTACATACCATTTCTCTGTCCATCAATCTTTGAATTACCAGAGTCGTTCAACAAGCAGAATTAGATATGAAACAAAAATACATCGGGTTAGTTTACCAAATGAAGTTGTAAATTTAGGAAGCTAAAAACTAAAGTACCTTCTCAATATTCTACGCAAGTAATATGCATCCATGTGGTCTGACATGCTGGACATCATGTGGGATTGCCACCAAAAGTTAACAGCAATGGTTAAATCATCACTATCAACCTGATGAAACCTGTCGGAGAACATTGAAATATCTAACCCATATATATTAAAGAAAGTTCAATAAACCAAATTTAGAGCACGGCCTATTATGCAGTCTAGTGAGGGCAAAAAAACTAAACAAGTTCTGCAGAGAATCAAGTGGCATAAACATTTAAGTTAAATCACAAGTTTAGTCCACCTCATATTTGTTTGGTCTGAACTTTTAGCCTAATAGGTTCTTAAACTTTTGAGTTTGTATCTAACAGACTTTTTTATAAAGGAAAACAACCTCGTTTAATGATAAACAATGAGACAACAGCTGATAGTACAAGAGGAATATACAATAAACAAACAACATAAAACCGAACAAGGATCGAAGGAGCACCTAGTCATCTCAACTAGGTTGACACCCCCTTAGCATCCTCATCATATCCAACAAAATAAAGGACCAAACAATCAATATAAGTCCAATTGGGGGCTAAACACAGCCATTACAACTCAATAAGGAACATAGAAACAAATTCTAGCAAGACTAGGAATAAAAGACAGTCAAACGAAGGAGCTGCAAATGGAGAAAGCTTCAAAGATCGTGGCCCAAACTGGATCATCAATCAATCAAGGAAAGAGGAAGCCCTGCCAATTTTATATCTAACAGACTAAAATCCTATATGCAAAGAAATCTGGTTCAGCTAGGTTCTTCCATGCAATAATGTATCAGTATCCTGTTCAGGACATCTTTTCCAGAATGATGTGTGGGGTTTTTCCCTTTTAATCAACTTCCGTTTTCCAAAGAGGTAGTACTAGGAAACCCAAAACAACAGAAACTAACTCGTGACAATTCATTAAAAAAAAAAAAAAACAGAGAATAAAAAGTATCTGGATGACAAGAATGAGGGATAAAAGTGATCAAATCCTAGATAACACAACTCATGATGGAAACCAAACAGAGGAGACAGCTGCCAGTATTAGTGCCGCCACCACTGTCGATGCTCGAATTAGTGCTGCCATGGATGAATGGTTCCGCTGCCTTCAGGCAAAGCCGGGAAACTTAATTCCACAACTTTTCTCGTCGTCTGCACTTCCAGAAACCACCCACCCGCCGCCGCTGGAGCTACACACACCGGCCCATCTTGTTTAGACGTCGCCGGCCAACCTAGCTCTGCCACCCTTGTCTTCATCTGCAGCCTGTAGTTTCCCCCACATGCCGATCCATATGCTGCCACCAAATTCCGGTCGGCCACCACCGTTTCTGCAGTCAAATCTGTATGCTCTGCCACCCACTGACCTTAGTTATCATCCCGACGTTAGGAACCCTCAAATTCACTCAACAACTGGAAGGGCTTCGATAACATTGTGCAGCAATTGAGGCTACCTTAAGGCGACATCCAACACTCTGGGTCATGGCCTTCATACACCTGCGATGTATTATGAGAATCCGGTAACTTTGTTCCCCATTTTATCCTCTTTTTATGCGACTAATACAGTGGCACAATCCACAAGATATTTTTCAGGAGAAAATTAAAAGGCAATAACTATTTCTCATGGTCTCAGTCAGTGAAAATGGTCCTTGAAGGATGACAAAAATTTGGTTTTCTGACAGAAAAAATACCTCGTCCCCCACAGAAACGATACTGAAAGGGAGAGGATTCTCTTCTTCGATCCATATTGATCAATTGTATGGAGCCACAGATCGGCAAACCCTTACTGTACGCTGCAACTGCTAAAGATATTTGGGACACAACCCAGAAACTATATTCCAAAGGTCGGAATGCCTCTCGCCTACACACACTAGGGAAGCAGGTTCATGAATGCAAGCAAGGAACCATGTATGTCACATCCTTTTTAATAAGCTTTCTTTTATCTGGTAGGAAATGGACCTATGCAGAGAACTAGTTTGGAGCAGTCCTAGTGATGGTTTGCAATAAACTAGAATTGAAAAGATTGACAGGATTTATGACTTTCTTGTTGGTCTTAATCCTAAGTTTGATGTAGTTCGAGGGTGTATACTAGGCGTAGAGACCGATTCTCTTCATGATGGAAGTCTGTTCTAAAATCCGCCTCAAGGAGGATCGCACAAGTGATGTGAGTATTTCGATAATTCCTACTATTGACTCGGCTGCTTTTCGTGCAAGGTTCTCTACCAGTGGCAATGACAAGCACAATGGAAAACCAGTTCCTGTCTGTAAGCATTGGAAAAAACAATGGCATACCAAGGAACGGTGTTGGAAGTTACATGGTCATCCCCTAGGAGGTAAGAAACGCTCTCCCAATGACAAACAGAACACGGGGGTGAGCGTATGTGAGTGAGTCTGCTGGACCTTCTCAATCACCTGATCCACATAGGAACTAGACCAATCCCAGTCCCGCTACTTTAGGTGCCATTGTTCAATCAGGTATACCTCAGTCCTTCGGTCTTATTAGTGTTGATGGGAAGAACCTCTGAATTCTGGATTCTGGCGCCACAGATCATTTGACTGGTTCCTCTTAACATTTTGTGTCCTATATTGCATGTGCTAGCAATGAAACAATTAAAATTGCATAGACTCCTTGGCCCCTATTGCTGGGAAGGGGAAGATTTCTCCTTGTGTAGGGCTTTACTTATATAATGTTTTGCATGTGCCCAAAATTTCTTATAATATGCTATCTATACGCAAAATTACTCATGAGTTAAACTGCAAAGCAATATTCTTACCTGATTCTCTCTTTTCAGAATTTGAGCTCAGGGAAGATGATTGGCACTGCCCGGCATAGTAGGGGACTTTACCTCCCATGATGATGACACCTCTTCAAGTAGCTTTTCTAGATCTTCCTATTTTACTCCTTCTGAACAAGATTGCATGTTGTGCCATTTTCGTTTAGGCCACCCTAATTTTCAATATATGAAACATTTATTTTCTCATCTTTTCTCTAAACTTCATGTGTCTACCTTATCTTATGACGTCTGTATACGAACTAAACAACATCGAGTTTCTTTTCCTTCACAATCATACAAACCAACCCACCCTTTCACACTTGTTCATAGTTATGTATGGGGGACCATCCAAGATAACTACCTCATCAAGGAAACAATGGTTCGTAACCTTTATTGATGACCATACCCATCTTATCTGGATCTTTCTTGCCCCGAAAAATCTAAGGCCACCTCTGTCTTCAGAGACTTCTATAACACCGTAGAAACATAGTTCAATGCAAAGATTGCCATTTTGCGAAGTGAAAATGGTCGTGAGTTCCAAAACCACAACCTCAATAAGTTTTAGTCCTCCAAAGGCATTGTCCACCAAAGTTCCTATGCCTACACCCCCAACAAAATGGGGTACCCGAGCGAAAAAATCATCACCTTTTGGAAGTCACTTGTTCTCTTATGTTGTCTACTTCCCTTCCTATCTCTAGGGCGATGTTCTCACTGCAGCACATCTTATAAACTGAATGCCTTCTCATGTCCTACATCTCCAGACCCCCTTAAAGTGTCTTAAAGAGTCATATCTCTCTACCCACTCCATTTCTGATGATCCTCTTTGGGTATTCGGGTGCATGGCCTATGTTCATTAACCATGGCCCTAACCCATCTAAGTTTACTTCTTGGGCTCAGACATGTGTTGTTGTTGGTTACCCTCTGCACCAACAAGGTTATAAATACTTTCATCCGTCTTCTCATAAGTCATAATTACTTTATCTCCATGGATGTTATGTTTCTTGAGAATTGTCATTTCTTTCCCGTTAGCCTACTTTAGGGGGAGAGTGAGAGTGAAGAGTCTAACTCTAACAGGGTGATATCCTAAGAAGCACGGACACGGACACGGATACGATAGGACACAGCGATACGCCAATTTCTAAAATAATAGGACACGGACACGTTGGGGATACATTATTTTTTAAAAGATTTTTTATACAATATATATAAATTTGATACAAAATACTAAATGATCTTCATTTCCTCAACAAAAAAAATACTAAATGTTCTTCAATCTTCACTAAAAAAACAAACTTGATAGTTGGTCGTGGTTTGGTGTATTAGTTTTGAGTAGCCGGCAAGCAGTAGCGCTGACCAATTGCAAGAATAGAAAAAATATCCAGCAAACAGTAGCGGTGAGAGGGACTCTTTGGTCGTTGAAGTTGGACAAAACACAGAAGAAAAAATTGAGATGAAAGCGGGAGATGAAGAGTCGAATATTCAAGAGTGAAAGCCAAGAGACGTGCCCTCCACAGAAGAAAACGGAAGAAGATTTACTGTATCTAATAAAATCTTTATATTTGATATGGATTAGAATTAGTTTAGTTTAGTGGGCTTTGGACTGGGCTTCACTTAATTATAATTTTTATTTAATTTATAAAACATACAAATGTGCCGTGTAAATGGGCTTTGGGCTTCTTCCAAAAAGTAAAATGGAGTGTCCGGACGTGTCTGAGATGTGTCCGGACAATTAAAAAAAAAAAGGACACGAATTTTGGCGTGCCTGACACGTGTCCCCAACGTGTCCGGACAAATCCGAGTCCCCCAAGTGTCCGACACTGATACCAACTCTAATATGAAGTGTCCGTGCTTCTTAGGTGATATCCTTAGAGTCTACCATTCCTACTCTCGTTATCATACCAAGCCCAGATCCTCACAACATGGTCCTACCTACGAACCAAGTTCCTTGGAAAACCTATTATAGGAGGAATCTTAGAAAAGAGGTTGGGTCTCCTGCTAATCAGTCGGCTTCAGTCCAAGATTCTAAACTTTTACGAGATCTGGTATGACTGGTTTTATTGATTGACATATTGACAATAAAATTAGTGAAAGTGACAGGTCCGAGACAACTATTTCTAAAAATATAGGTGAACAGGGTAATGTTGATACTGAGGTCATCCTGAATGGAAAGGGCAGTAATGATGAGAATGAGATCAGCGCAAGAGTTACTGAAAATGAAATTAGGGAGGATCGTTTAGAAAATATCAGTAAGTATAATCCATCTCTTGATCTACCTATTGCACTAAGGAAGGGTACCAGGTCCTACACTAAGCACTCTATTGCTAACTATATTTCTAATGAGAACCTATCTCCTCAATTCAAAGGCTTCATAGCCAGTCTTGACTCTACCATGATACCAAAAACATCCACATTGCTTTAGAATGTCTTGAGTAAAAAAATCCTGACATGGAAGATATGAGAGCCTTTGAGAAAAACAAAACTTGAGAGATTTGCGCCCTACCTAAGGGGCATAAAACTATGGGATGTAAATGGGTGTTCACTCTCAAATACAAGGCAGATGAAACCCTTGACACACACAAGGCAAGGTTCGTTGCAAAAGAGTTTACTCAAACCTATGTTGTTGATTGTTCAGAAACTTTTTTTCCAGTTGCTAAATACAATTAGAGTTCTGTCATTTGTTGCTGTGAACAAAGACTAGCCTCTTATCAGCTAGATGTTAAGAATGTGTTCCTAAATGGGGACTTTAGGGAGGAAGTCTACATGAGCCCCCAGGGTTTGAAACTCAGTCCGGTCATCAAATGTGTAAACTTAAAAAATCTTTATATGGTTTGGACCAATCACCTAGAGCATGGTTTGATAGGTTTACTACCTTTGTCAATTCCCTAGGATACAGTTAGGGGCACTCTAACCATAGTTTGTTTACAAAGGTCTCTAAGGCTGGGAAGGTTGCAGTATGATTGTTTATGTCGATGACATCATTCTATCAAGAGACAACCATGCTGAATTCAAAGACTTGGAAAATCTGAAATATTTCCTTGGAATGAAGGTAGCCAGATCTAAAGAAGGTATCTCTGTATCTCAGAGCAAGTATACCCTTGATTTGATGACCAAGATTGGTATGTTGTGGTGTCGTTCTGCTGATACTCCCATTGAATTCAAGTGTAAACTGGGAAATTCAAATGATAAAGTTCCAATTGATAAAGAACAATATCAGTGCCTTGAGGGTAAGTTGATTTACTTGTCCCATACTCGACCAGATGTTTCCCTTGTTGTGAGTGTTGTGAGCCAATTCATGCAGGCTCCCTATGAGCCATGAGGAACACATGGAGGCTATAAACAGAATCCTAAGATACTTAAAAAAGGCTCTTGGTAAAGGATTGCTGTTCAGAAAGACGGACAGGGAAACTATTGAGACATACTAATTCAGACTAGGCAGGGTATGTTGTTGACAGGAAATCTACCTCCGATTATTGTACCTTTGTATGGAGCAATCTTGTAACTTGGAGGAGTAAGAAGCAAGGGATCGTGGCCAGAAGCAGTGTTGAGGCCGAGTACAGAGCTATGAGTGGAAATTTGGCCCCAACAACTTTTGTCTGATATTCATCAAAATTGTGAGATACCAATGAAATTATTTTGTGATAACAAAGCAACCATTAGCATCGCCGACAATCCAGTTCAACATGATAGAACTAAACATGTTGAAATTGATTGACACTTCATTAAAGAAAGGTTAGACAATGGTAGCATATGCATTCCGTATATTCCTTCGAGCCAACATGTTGCTAATGTCCTCACTAAGGGACTTCTTAAACAAAACTTTCATTTTTGTGTTAGCAAGTTGATCTCATTGATATCTATGTCCCAACTTGAGAGGGAGTGTTAGATTTGGTGGAGTTGGCCCAAGGGAAGATTTGACCTAATATTTTTTACTTTTTTTATTCCTCATTGTAGTCTATTTATTTCCCCCTTGTATTATTTGTTATTATGAGAAAATAATAAATAGAGAGATTTGCACCGTGGTTTTTCTCCCTGAACTAGGGTTTCCATGTAAAAATTGTGTTTGCTCTTCGTCTCTTTTTTCAATAAAGAGCACCAGGTCCGGCACCAAGTACCCCATGTATAGCTTTTTGTGTTCTAAGTTCAGGGCGTTCACTACCAATCTTGATACAGCAACAATACCGAAAAACATACATATGGCTATAGAAATTCCTAAGTGGAAGATTGCCGTCATGGAAAAAATGGAAGGTCTTGAAAAGAATAAAGAGCATAAAACAGTTAAATGCAAGTGGGTGTTCACTTTAAAGTATAAATCAGATGGAACTCTAGATAAGTCCAAGGCTAGACTTGTAGTGAAAGGGTTTACTCAAACTTATGGGATAAATTATTATGAGACTTTCTCCCCTATAGAGAAGTTAAACACAGTTCACGTCCTTCTTTCTGTGGTCTCTTCATCAGCTTGATGTGAAAAATATATTTTTGAATCGTGAATTAGAAGAAGTTTATATGAGCCCGCCCCTAGGTTTTGAAGCTCCGTTTGATCATCAAGTATGTAAACTCAAGAGGTCTTTGTATGGTTTGAAACAGTCTCCAAGAGCATGGTTCGACAGGTTTACTACATTTGTTAAGTCCCAAGGTTTCACTCAGAGACACTTTGATCAGACATTGTTTACAAAAAGGTTAGTATATGGGAAAATCGTTGTTCTAATTGTGTAAGTACATGATATTGTCTAGTTAGGAGATGCGATTGAGATCATTAGGCTGAAAAAGAAAATATGTCAGCCAAATGGCTTACGAGTTTGAGATCAAAGATCTAGGGAATCTAAAATATTATCTTGGATGGAGGTGGCAAGATCTAGAGAAGGGGATCTCTATCTCACAACGGAAATACACCTTTGACTTGTTACAAAAAACACGTATGACTGGGTGTAGACCTATTGACACTCCTATTGAATTCAATGCGAAACTAGGAGATTCTGTCATTTGTTGACAAAGTTCCCATTGATAAAAAGAGGTATCAACGTCTTAGTGGGAAGGCTGATTCATTTATCTTACACTAGACCAGATATTTCTTATGTTGTCAATATTGTTAGTCAGTTTATGCAAGCACCCTACGAAGAACAGATGGAAGCTATGAATTGAAATCTAAGATATTTGAAAAGCTCTCCGAGTAAAGGTCTGATGTTCAGGAAAATTGACAGGAAATGCATTGAGACTTATACCGACTCTGATTGGGTAGGATCAATTATTGACAAAAAAATTTACCGTTGGGTATTGTATTTTTGTGTGAGGTAACCTAACTCAAAGAAGTAAGAAACAAAGTGTTGTTGCTAGACTCATTCCTGAAGTTGAATATAGAGTTGTGTGCATGGTAATCTGTGAAGAAATCTGGTTAAAGAAAGTTTTGTCTGATTTTCACTAAGAATATGTTTTAACTACGAAGCTCTATTGTGATAATAAAGTGGTTATAAGCATAGCCAATAATCCTGTACAACATGATAGAACGAAACATGAAGATTGATACTTTATATCAGAGAAATTGAACAATGGCAGTACCTGTATTCTGTATATTCCATCTCAAAAAGTTGATGTTCTCACCAAAGGGTTACTCAGGCCAAGTTTTGACTCATGTGTAAGCAAGTTAGGTCTGGTTGACATCTACACCCCAACTTGAGTGGGAGTGTTGGAAATAAAGGGCGTTGTTGATAGTTTATAGTCCCAAGTGTATTTTTAGTATTTTACTTTACCCTAAGTTTAATTCATTTTCGGTATTCGGGCTTTGCTAGAGTCTATAAAGTTGCCTTCTTTTGTAACTTTCAATGTGTGTGAAAATAATAAAAGACTTTCCATCGTGATTTTTTCTCCATGTTCGAGGTTTTCCATGTAAACCTTGTATTCTTTTTTCTACTTTTTAATAGAGCATTTAGATTTTCTTGCTCTTTTCAAGGCTAACCACTGTGTAGGCATATACATAGATCATGTTCTGAGTCTTAGAAAGAAGACTTGATAAATAAAATTTAGTGTGCCTATTAATTAACGTCAAGTGCATGATGCCCCTTTTGCAAGTCTTGCTTTGCTTTAGACTTGAATTGAAAACATTCAGGAGATGGGTGCTCACCGAATGTGGGGAGTATTTCGGCCTTAAATAAATAAAGGTTTTCTTTGCATATAGGACTTTGACCCAAAAGTAAACCATTTATAGCTTTTCTTAGAGTTGAAATAAAATTTGATCCAAAGGTGTAAAGCAAATGAAAAGGGCATATAACCTTTCATAAGATTGATCCTTTAGTTAAGAAGTCAAATTTGATTGAAGAATACAAAAAGAGCTTATGGGTTCCTAAGAACTCTCAATGAGATTTCTGTGCTCCCAGTAAACACTATCAGCAGAAGATATCAATGTGTGGAAAATGAAAAGCTTATCACCCTGCCTAAGACCTCCCACCCCCATGCTTACCGTGAACTAACATATGCTCATTTAGAACCAAAATCTTTTTGTAATAAAACTCTACCAAGGAAATTCCAATCAACATTGTCATAGGCTTCCTAAGAATCGATCTTAAAAATGACTCCTCTCAACTTATGAGCCTCGGTGTATCAAATTGCCCCATTGAAAATAAGGAATTCATCAAAGATTTCCTTCATGCAATTAAGAGATCCCTAGATTTTATATTGAAGTCAACGGAAACAGAATTATTTATTGTAATAATGAAAAAAGACTCGTTCTCAGTATACAAATATTTAAAAATAAAACAACAAACCCTTCTACAACAAAACATAAGACCTGTGCAGAGAACTAAAACAATCAAAATCAAACAAGAGAGAGAAACTAAGCATCCTGACAAGTAATAAACCAAGGAAGAGATCTTACAAATGTACAACCAAACTGAAGAAATTTTCCAAAATGTCCAACCAAACTTAGGTTCGACAATTTTTGAAAGGCTTGATCTTCCCAAGCAAAACTCCACAATCTAATCTAAAACCGCAAGAGATCAAAACACTAGAGGATAAGCTTCTAGGGACGTTATCAATAAACAAGTGATACTGGATCTTATTACTTACCACCCTTCTGGAATAAAAAGTGCATCACCAGCTTGAAGAACAACTGTCTGAGAGAATTCCCTTGAATATTTTGCCCTTGGATAAAGTGAATAGTCGGGCTTTTCTAAAGAAACAGAGCTGCCAAAATATACAAAGACTGAGGCTGGCCATTCAAAAATCCCAATTATAAAAAAACAAATATATGGAATAGAAATTAAAGCTGCTGTTGACACTGATCCATCAAACTACTACTACTAGAACCAAAAGTTTAAATTGGTAAGTTAGAAGTAACTCCCTTTTTAATCTAGTCAACCCAAGGACAAAAACCTTCCTAATACCTTCCTATGCTAAACTGTTTTTACCCTTTTTTGGATAAAAACCTATATTAAACTGTTTAGAGAAACTAAACATGAAAAAGACAACAAAGCAGTACTGTACCTATGATTAGAGGCCTCTCCATAAATATGCATCGGGTACAGTGAGGGAGTTGCAGATGGGGGCCACAGAATTACTGGAAACATAAAGCTATCACAAGCATTCTTTTGATTTTTTTGGAAATAGAAACATTTGATTGACAAATGAAATAGATGATTACAAGAAATCTCTCCAATGGGAGAAAAAAAGGAGAGAGTAAGAATTAAAGGAGAAACAGTATTACACCAATTAAAAGCATGATCACAGAATCAAAAAAGTGATTTCCCTCAGTAATTTTTTGCAATTAATAGATTGAGGGTGGTTGTTGGTAAATTAGTTTTCTCATTCTCTTTTAACTATAACAAGAGCTCTACTGTGATATAACTTTTATATCTATAATAGCTTTCTACCAATTAAGCACTAGAGACTAGCTGAACATCCAGAAGTAAGCTTCTTCTTTTTTTTAATCCCAACTGGCATTTAGGATATTTTGCTATTTTATAAACTTTCCTTCTTTTAGCATGATCTAGTTGTAATAAGATTCGAGGCACTTCTCTTTATGAATAACAGAACTTTCATTGGAAAAATATGAAATAACAAAAAGACATACAATTAAATAACATAAATAAAACCATAAATCCTAGCCTATAAAAAGGTGTATCAGTGATGAAGGATAACTAAAAAAACCTTCACCATGATATGCTACCCCGAGAGAAATATAGAACTTATTGATGTACATGTTCCATCGTTATTATAACCTTACCATCTGTCATTGGATGTGAAGTGCTCTTGTTTGCTCAAAATTTTTACCTGCCCCATAAATGTGTTTTCCATAACCAGTAGCATTTAATGTGATTGCATCAACAAATAGGTTTGTCCTTGATGGTATACTACTTTGGATCACAGGGCTAATATTCTTGTTGTTGCCTCAACATTTAGGTTCACTTGATGATGATACTATCATACTACTAATCAAAGAGCTTAGATTCATAATGCAATTTTATTCAACAATTATGAGGTTAACCATCATAGAGTGAAAAATAAGTTATGTTACTAAAATTTATTATGTGAGGATTACATTGAGGGATTTTCTAAATATTGTTTCTCATTTCTTTCTTTTTTTTTTTATATAGAAACAACTTTCATTGAGAAAAAATGAAAGAATACAAGGGATACAAAAAAAAGCCCAACAAAAAAACCTCACTAAAGGAAGGGGATCCATGATGTAATCAGTTCTAATTAATTTTCTTAATTGTTAAGGTTTAGTTTCCTAATTGTCCTAGTTGAAGGTTTAGTTTCCCAATTTTCTTAGTTTAATTTCCACTTCAGTTTCTTAATTGTCGTAATTAAAGGTTTAGTTTCCTTTTAGGTTTGTAAACCTATGGAATTAGGCTATAAAAAGGCCTCTTCTCCATCATTTTCAATTCATTCAATAATAGAAGTAATTTTTTACAAGAAACAAATTTACCAAGATTTAAGTTACATCAATCCAACTAAGATTAATGTTTCCTAGCGAAAAAATATTGTTCTTCACTTCTTCTAGGTATTGACTATGCGAAGGATTGGATTGAATTGGCTGAACAGAAAAGTAAGGTCATTTCATAGTTGGAAGAGCAATAGGTAACGTGAACCTCTGCCTGTTTCCTCTTAACTCATTTAGGTGGGAGATAAATTGATAAGTTCCTCGATTTTCCTTTTTTTTTTTTTTCGTGAGCGGAAAAGGGGAAAAACGACTTTCGTTGGGACTAATGAAAGTAAAAACAAAACAAAGTAATTAAAACAATTTAGAAACAATAATAAGACCGACAAAGAGTGGAGACCAAACAAACAAGAAGAAAACAGGGAACTAATGCATGAGCACTGGCAGATTGATGAGATATAAGTTCTATCATCTTTATCTTTGACATTAATGTTGACGAGGCAAGAAAATGAAGCAAAATTAAGTGTCACGTTCTTTCATTTGGGAAAAACAGAGAAAAGCATCATAAGTGTAGGGTGCAATGAGAAACATGAGCAATTGAAAACAGGATAAGGGAAGATAATCAACGACTAACCTTGTTTTCTGCCAGAAACTATGCAGAGAACATTATGGTGTGGGTCATAGTGAGTACTTGACCTGGATAGAGCACTGTTCATCCAAAGGTTTATGGAGGCTAACTTCTTTTTCTCCAGAAATGCAGGCTTCACACCAATCAAACGGTATTAGAAATTTGAGCTATATAAAAATAAAATTTGACAACATGTAGCTTAAGGAAGAGAGATGTGCAAACTGTTTGAATATCTTTTCTCAGTGCTTCCAATTGTGCCCTTTCTTCATTTATAACATCCAAAATTGGCACCTGAAATCGATCTAGCAGATATTAAAGCTCGTAAAACAATTAGCAGAATAAAGCATTACATCTATGATCAATCTGTTGTACGAAAGCTCTTCAACCTGTGCTAAGTATAATTTTTGAGGATCATCTTCAAAAGGCAAACACTCTTTCTCCAAATCAGGACCGGTCATCCTGTTAGAATTTAATTCGGAAGAAACGACATTTCCTTGACTCTTTTCTAGCAGACGCTGCTTACAAATTTGAATAAAGGTAGAAAATGGAATCGGAACCTATGAAAGATCAATGCATTCATCAGAATCGAAGCAAAAGACTCTTACGTTTCAGTTTCAAACAAAAATTTAAGAATCGTGGATAGGATTATACTCTATCATGGCTTCTAAGGTCGCCATAAAACACAGGAGCCGTTCTAGTGAGCATAGCTTCCACAATGCATGACCCTGCGCATTCCTACAGTTCAATTTAAAAAATAAAATTTAATCACCAGCTCAAAATAACGAGCAGCCTAACGAGTGACCAAGGAGCAAGGTCAAGCTGACTGAGAAAGGAAGTTGAAGTACAACCTGGAGATTGTCAAGACCGCCATCGTATGGATTCCACTCCGATAAAGCTCTCCAGTCCTTGACGCATCCTACAAGAATCTAGGGAGCCATAGAACATAAGAAACGGAAGGTAATGGGATGGAATTACCAAGGAAACAACATGAAAGGGAGGAAGTATGAAGAAGATTACAGCGGGAACGTTGCGAGATTCGATGAGAGAGTCGAAATCAGAGGGCGAAGGGGGAAGTTGGAAACGTTGGATATGGAGAGTTTGATCCATGGATGGGGAGATGAATGTAAGTCAGAGGGAGTCCTACCGGGAGCGAAGAAAGGAAACGGAGGAATTGAAATTGGATACCCAAACCCAACAAACTTTTGACTGAAATGGAAGCATCATTTTTTTTTATTTATTTATTTAAGACTATCTCACCAAATACTTCTTTCGTCCAATAAGTTAAACAATGGAATGAAACTAACAACACATATATTAGAACTTTTTTTTAAATAATGTTATTTTAGAAAGTATTGTCAAGAATAGGTTTGGACCAAAACTATTGATAAAATTATATGAGTTTGGGTAAAGTCGTAGACCCCGTCCATGATTACAGTGAGGTGATCATGTGGGTCTCACGCCTTTTTTTTTTCTTTCATTATTTATATATAATATACATTATATGTGGACCCCATGCCTTATTTTTTTTCATTATTTTATATATATACTAATTCATATACCCCTCAATTATAAAAATATCTTGACTTATCAAAATTAATATCAACTTTTCAATTTTTCTTTATTCTTTTTAATCTTTTATTTTTTATTTTTTGTATATATTAAATATCTCAATATTCAATTTTTCTTATTAAATTCACCTTTCATAATTTAATTGGATTATTTCTTAATCAAAATTATACATATATTTTTTTTTCAATTTCTTTTTAAAAACACATATATTAACAAAAATATGTTATTAAAAATATATTAAACAAATTAAAATAGTAATAATAATAATTGAGAGAAGTTGAAGCTTACCCTAAAAATAATAACAATTGAAAATATATACTAATTCCCCAAATACTCTCAATTCTAAAAAAAATCCATGTCAATTGTTATGATTATTATTGTTATTATTATTTTTGGAGTAACCTTTTAACTTATCTCAATTATTATTATTACTATTTTAATTTTTTTATTATATTTTTTAATAACATATTTTTGTTAATATATGTGTTTTTAAAAAGAAATTGAAAAAAAAATATGTATAATTTTGATTAAGAAATAATTTAATTAAATTAAGAAATGTGAATTTAATAAGAAAATTTGAATATTGGGATATTTAATATATAAAAAATAAATAAAAAGAAAAAAATTGAAATTGAAAAGTTTATATTAATTTTAATAAGTAAAGATATTTTTAAAATTGAGGGAATTGAGAATTAGTATATATATAAAATAATATGTGTTTTTTAAAAAGAAATTGAAAAACAAAATATATTGTGGGGCCCACACATAATATATATTATATAAAGAATGAATGAAAAAGGAAGGTGTGGGGCCCACACGACCACTGAAGTCGTGGACGGGTTCTACGACTTTGCCCAAACTCAAACCTATTTTTGACAATATTTTCTAAAATCACATTATTTTAGAAAAATGTTCCATATATTATATAAACAATCAATTATATACTTTCAATAAAAATAAATTAGACATGCTACCGCTAGTACAAAATTGAGCTGAAACTGACATTATAAAGGTGCAATCTCAGTTGAGAACGAAGATCATGTTATAAAAAATATTCAATGTAATCTTAGTTTTCAACCAACTTCGAACATCTTTACTAAGACCTTCTTCAATGCCATGTTGTCTTTGATTTCACCCCACCTTTGAAGTGATCAATAACGGACAAATGTGAAGTAAGGAAGTAAGGAAATGCAAAAAAATATATGGTACCAGCAATCTAGAAAAAACTAACCCAAATTTAACCTCGTTCTCTCCCTCACTAGATGAGAAGACGACATGTTTCATTTTTTATCGAAAGAGAATAAATAATTGTAATAAGTAGTTGACTCGTGAGGTTTTAGTTTTTAAATGAAATATATCTCTTTTTTAAGTAATTAATAATAATAAAGAGTCAAAACTCGAACTCGAAGTACATTAGAGTTATACAATGAGCAAATAACCTAAAAAGTAATAGCCACACCAAGATATCTCAACTAAGTTGATATCTCAACTAAGTTGATATCTCCATAGCTCACTCATCATGTCCAACTACAAATTACACAATAGATTACATTAAAGTCACTTGGCCAAAGTGACTTTTTCTCGTCAGCTTAAAAGATACATAGCAAAGAGATACAACTTTCTAACCCTCTAAAAATTAAAGGAAAACATGAAGACATCTCTTGATAACGATTAGAAGATGGAGGTCTCTCAATTTAATAATATCTCTTGTAGGGAATAATCTTGGAAATATTTGGATAAAAAGCACCATGACGAAGCATTTAAGCAAGCATACCCAAGATGATTGTTGCAGCTTGAAGACTTGTCATGGAAGACTCGTTGATTTATTTCGAATCATGCATACTAATGTCTTGATCAGTTGAAGTGTGACGTTGGTAGGATTAGTAAGAAAATTTACCTGAAACAAACTAGAACAAGATTGTTTTAATTCAAGTAAAAACAGACCAACTAGACACATTAATAGAAAGGTAAGCAGTGAAGTAAAATAACAAGTAATAACAATCAAAAAAGAAAAAAGAAAATTGCATTTTGAACATGCATGCATGTACCATGTTTTATAAAAACAATACCCTAACCAAAATTCTTAAAGGACGATAAATGAAGGTCAACAATTACATTTATGTTGTCATGAATGCCAACATTGTTTTAGTGTTTTTACTACAAGCAATAATCCACCTGATGGCTGATGAAAGAGGACATACGACAACTTGGTTGATGCTTTTCAGTTTCAAGCTCAGCTTGAACATTTTACAAACATGTTTCCAATTCACATAAATTTACAGAGAGTTCGTCATACCAATTGAGTAACAAGTGTTAATATGACTAGAATCAATGGAAGAATATAGGCAATCAAATAGCATGGTAAAACGGTAAAGCTGCTTCATTCATTCATCATAGAAATTTGGCTATTGTACAAACGAATCCAAGGAGGAGCCACATTTACCTTGTATTTTTTATTCTACCAAATATGTACAGCACTTTCAGATTTATTAATATGTTGGAGAATTGTGTTTTGTTTGATGTTTTTGGTTTGTAGGTTAATCTTACTAATAAAAATCATTGTGTAGAGACCCAACTTTAATTTAGATCATAAGTCCTGCATATGAATTAAGTTTAATGTTGATGAAACTCGTTAATTCAGTTTCTAGCTAACTTATACTGTTGTTATACCTGCAGGATTCAAACACAATTATACCTGACTGTATTGGAAATCTGTTTAAGAATGGAGAAGGATTCTAATTAACTAACTGCTTCTCTTTAATTTGTTTGTTTAGTGTGAACCTGTGAGTATCCAATTTTTGGTGTAATATATCTATTAGAATAGTCATTTTTTCAAGTTTTCTTTTTATGTAAGTTTCATAGATATAGTTTCAAAGCAAGTTAATGAGGTATAAAGAAAATGTAGAATATAAAGGCAAAATTTATGAATATAAACATAGAAGAAATTCATGAGTCTACCCGTAAGTGTTGTTCTATTATCAATGTCAACGCTCTTGGACTGAACATCTTGGAAGCACTAAAAATTCATGATATCTTTTATCTTTGAACCCTTGGCAACAACTGTGGGGCAAATGCTAGCATCTGGCAACACATCCCTTTGAACCATCTCATGGAGAAGTAGTTCAACCACCTCCTCGATTTATTACTCTGGCTGAAACTACACAGAAGGGTATTATAAGTAATTATGTCAGGAGTATAACCATTTCCTTGCCTTAACTGCTTGTCCCGCTTTACAAAATAAGATTCAAATATTTAAAAATAAAAAATTAATTCATCAATCTCTCTGTAAACCTTTCAATTTTTTTTTTTTTTTTGCTATATTTCGTAAATAGTTTCATTCGTTTGCTATTCATAATAATTTCCATGTTTATATAAATTTTGGTTGTTTCGTTATTATGTTTTATGAATTTTTCTACGATATAGTGGGATATCGATGCAACTTTTAAGTCAACCAAACCAATAGAAGCATGAAAATATCAATTTCTATAATCGATAAGGGCTATAAGTGATAGGGATGTTCAAATAACCATTGTAAATGGGTTTAGGAAATTTTTTGGACCAACCCAAAAGCTTAAACTGGTGGTTTAAGATAAATTTAATTAGGGTTGTCAAGAAAAATAGCAAATCGTGAGTTTTACTTTGGAAAAATAGCAAAAATAATTTTAAATTGTTAGAATAGCAAAACATAAAAATTAGAAAAATAAATAAATGAAACAATTCCTCAAATGCCCCTATCCAATATGAAAAGTACAATTATTCACCTAAACCCCCAATGCACTATAATTGAAATTACATAAAAAAAAATTCACAAAAACATAAAGAATAGAAAAGTTGTCATTAATGGAAACCTCAACCGCATGTGTGTGCAAAATTTAAAATCTATTTCAAGGTCCAAAAGCTAAAATTCATTTGAAACAAATAATTGCAAAATTGAGACACATTCAATCCAAGTCAATCCAAGAGTTTGGCTCTACACCTGCGGAACAGCCATAGCCGAAAGGAAGAGCATTGTTGATATTATAATAAAGATGAAATCGTGAAATAATACCATAGAATTAAAAACTTATATACATCTTAGTAAGATACGCATAAGTGAGTTCGTCGACTCAAATCGGTGAGTTTTTCATACATTCGAGATTCATTTGAACTTTTCTCTCTTGTTTGCAAAAAAAAAAAAAAAAAAAACTTCTCTCTCATCATGTTTGTCTCTAGTTGGCTGCCCCTCTCTCAATCTTCTTCTTTTCTTTTCTCTAATAAAACCTAAAAGAAAAATATTCAAATAATTGTAAAAATGTCATTGAGACATAATTAAATCTTAAAATTTAAATTCAAATTGTTATTAAAAATATATATTATATATTATTTAATAAACTGTTCAAAATATAACAAATTTAAAAATCTTGTATATATATTTGACATTATTATAAGGAGGTTGTTGCAATCTTATCTAGCCACAAAATTACAAATGTAGTTAAGATTTATCAAATTTGAATGTTGTTTGCAAGATACACTGTTTTAATAAAAGATGCACAATAAATTAATTTTTTTAAATAAAAATCAATCAAAATAAGTGTATAATTTGAAATATAAATTAAAATAACTATGTATTATCTAATAATTTTTTAAAAAATAATTTAAAAAATAATTTATTACTCTGGCAAAAACCACGCATAAGGGTATGATAAGTAATTATGTTTGGAGTACAACCATTTTCTTCCATCTTTTCAAACAAAATATTTGCGTAATGTACTTGTCCCACTTTACAAAACCCATTGATCATAATGGAATAAGTCACAACATTTGGTTGAAGCCCTTCCTTGAATAGTTTTTCGAAAAGCTCCCAAGCAATTTCAACTTTTCCTACTTTACATAGGCCATCAATTAGACAACTATAACTTTCAATGTCCAATTTGAAATTGTATTATTTTAGCTCATTAAAAAGTTTCATCGCTTCAAACAAACAACCATTCTTACACAAACCATCTAAGAAAATAACATATATACATGAATCTGCAGAAACACCATAAGCTTTCATGACACCAAATAGCTTCTTACCTTGTCTGTCTGAAAAAGTCCTGTTAACAAGGTACTATATGTTGTCACATCTAATCTCTTTCCCACTTGAAGCATTTCATTGTAAAGGTTCATTGCTTCTTCTTCCACTTGAATCATTCCTGAGCTTTCATTTCCTCAAAATGTTCTTTTGCCTCGTCTTCACGTCCAACCTTACAAAGCCTATCTATGATGATACTATGGGTAATAACACCGGGCTTACAATTATTCCCATATTGACTAGTGTCATTGAGCTGAAAGCAACTTAAGTGCAATGTTAAAATTTCCGGTTTGGCATAGCCCCTTGATCAAAGTCCTATAAGTAACCACATCGGGCGTACAACCTAATTTTTGCATTTTGAAAAATAACCGCGTGGCTTCACTAATCCTATACTCCATACACAAGCCCTCAATCAAGGTCGTATATGTGACTATTGGGAATATAACCTCTCCTTAAAATCCCTGCCATGGCCGCAAGACCTTCGTTAACCCGATCCAGCAAGGCGCGTTTTATTATAGTGAGAAAATAGTTGAGAGCAATGGTTAATCTTAGCAAGGCCACCAAGTAAACGATTGAAAGAAGAAATGGGGGGGATAGGATATGAACGCAACATTAGGTCAAAGAAATGAAATGCTCGAATTGCAGTAATGTTACCAGTCTTGCAATTGCGTAGGAACAATGAAAGAGGGTGATGAAACGAAATCCTTCTGTGATGAAAGCAGCGGGTAATATAGGATTAGGATGATTAGTAGAGGAAGTTTGGGGAATTGATGATGGAATAGTGGAAGAGTGAGTACATGAAGAGGAGAGGTTAGGTTTGAAAGAAGCGGAAGGGAGGAGGGTCTTGGAAGGCATTTTTGAGATGAGAGATTCTTAGCCCTGAAGACAAAAAGGCAGTATTATTTGCGGAAAGGTAGGGTTTTAGGAAGGAAGTGAAAGGGATGAGTGGTGAAGAGGAGGGAGAGGTGGTTCATTCCTTTGTAGGGAAAGCTTCAGAGTGATTTCACTGAAATACCGAACCATCAAATCAATACTCTAAATCTCACAACTCCTAATCCGTACAAATAACCTAACCCGACCCGGTTTCTTGATGTAGATAAAAGTTGGAAATAATAACACATTATAATAAGTTGATTTGAAAAAATTGGGTGTTTTAAAAAAAATGATAAAAAAATGGTGTTTTCAAAAGTATTTCGATAAAATGAGTGGATTTTTTGGTTTATTACATTATTTTCTTTTTTTTTTTAATTTTATCTCTCCCCTGTCAACGTAAAAGAAGGAAAAGAAATGGTAAGTGGCCTCATTTGATTTAATTTATTGTTTTTAATTATTATTATCATTATTATTATAATAATATTTAAAAAGAATAATTTATAGAAATTGGGCCACCACACAGAATAACAAAAAAATCCACCTTTTGACGAGATGGTTTTAAAAATACCCATTTTTTTCAATTTTATTTTAAAAACACCCTTTTTTTTTTCAAATAACCCATAAAAATTACCTAAAAGAAAAAAGGAAAAAGGTGAGAATGTTAAGATTTTTGTATTTGAAAGTTAAGATATTCAAGTTCAATCAGTTATGTAAAACAAAATATTTAAGAAAAAATAGGTTGTAATTAATATAAAATTTCTTAAATTATAACAAACATTCTTGTTTTAAGGAAGTTACTTTAATTTTAAAATACATAATAAAATAAAGAACTAATAAAAAAATAAAAAAAACACAAGTTATTTTTTTTAATAAAAATATCGTAAAAACATTAACAACCACATATCCTTCATCTTCAAGCACGTGATCTCTAAGCCTCATCTTCCATCTTCAAGCTCAATATACAGTCGTTCTTCACAAACTCACATAACAAAAAATTTGTTCCTTCATCTTTGAGCTGACAGTCTGACCCTAACATCTCAATTTTCAAACATAAATTTTATCATAAAGCCACTAAAATTCCATCCGTAACCTTACATCTTCAAACCAAAATTAATAAAATTTCATCTTCAAGCTACTAAATCTCCTAATTAAGAGAAGACAAGTTTTAGAAAATGTAGTATAGTAAATAAGACTCATTTATAGTAACAAAAGTGATATTGCAAATTGCAAAACAACTAAAATTCCAAAAATTTTTAAACAAATGTAATTGTAATTAAAGTTAAAGTCATAAATTGTATAGTGGTTTTTTTAGAAATAAATAAATAAAGACAAATCATATTCTACATTATTATTACATTTAGTGATAATTAATAATTAGAATATATTTTTATTAATTAGCAATATTTCATTTGATTTAACAAATGACAAAACTATACATTAAATTAATTTTAAAAATTGTTATAAAGGAAGGGTAAAATAAGAAGAAAAAGTTTCTCCATATAGGAGTATAATATATAGATATATGTTATTTCTATTGAACTATGTTGATATTTGTATTACCAAAACCTTTGCTTATATTAGTTTTTCTCTTTTGTGATTAATCTCATTTTTTCACTTGTTTTTCTACAAGAAATTTTGGTTTTGATGTAAGTAAAAAAAAAAAAACGAATGCACAATGTCGATTTCTTATTTCAAATCAAATCACATTCATATATTGTATATATTTTTTTAATACAATGTTATATTTCTTAAACACACAAAATGTCAACATAATATACCATCTTATACATAACACTACATCTTATATACAAAACAATGTATCTGATATATATTTGTATTTTGAAGAAATAAACTACTTCTAAGTGCACGAACATATGGCAATATATAATATTTAATATTATTTATCAAATAATACGAGACTTTTTAGCGTATTAAAAATTAAATATAAATAAAATCTCTTACAATTAAGAAATAAATGTCTATTATCTCACGATGTATTTTAACTTAAATGAATAATAACGCAACCAATGTGAAATTCTAAATCAACTCAACAACAAAATAATTTTCATATTTTCTTTCCATACTGAGTTGAGTTGTGAATTCAATGTATTTGGTCTCATTTTTCTTTAAAAATAATTTGCTTTACAAATTATTGGTTGCAGTTTTTGAAAATGAGAGTTTTATGGAATTTGTATTTCAATTACTTAAAGCCAAAATAGATAATTTTGCTTATTTAACAATAGCAACACCAAGCAAGAACTGACAGATATTATTATTCAAAGCCAAAAATAAGATTTTAAAATTCGATTTAAAATTTGAAACAATTAAGTTTGTTTCCATTTCTCTTAAACATTGAAAGTAATAAAATAAGTACATAACATGTGTTTAACAAAAAAATTCTTACATTACGACAATGTTTAACAAAAAATTTCTTACATTAAGACAACAATGCCATGAATGACATCTAAATTTTAAATAAAAATCATAACACAAATCTCTTGAATTTACAGCTCTGCTCATTGCGGTTGTAGTTTATCCATTAAGATATCCATCAATTTTTTTTGAAGTCCACTTTGAAATCGTAATCATCATCTTCCATAGCATCTGCAGACACTGATGATATACTATTGTTTGCCTTCTTTCTCCTTTTCTTCTCTGCTTTCCTCATTTTTGTATTTAAAATACCTTCTACTGAATATAGCCTTTCGTTTTGCCTGCTAGTTGCATCTTGTTCCTTTACTTTGCTCGTGTCGTTGTCTTTCTCATCTTGCTCCATCAATTCGTCCTCGCTATTATCCATGGCATTCTCCAGGACTTTGCCATCTTGTATAGACGGCTCAACATTCTCATTCTAAATAACGAAAAATCATTCAGTTATGAGAAAACATGCAAATTCATTAAAAATGGTTTAGATGTGAGTGAGGGTAAAACAAAAAGAAGCATACATTTAGCTCTTGCATGTTCTCATCAAAATTCAGTGGACAGCTAGGGGGAACTTCAACTGGATTGAAATCATTAACGGACTTGAGGCTTCCAATGAATGAAGATTCACCACCATAGACTTCGTTAATGTTGAAATCTTTCCCGAGCTCGGTGACAATCCTTGCCTCTGAAGGCTCTACCTGACTTCTAATGGGTGGCATTGTGTAATATGGAATTTTACCTTCGTTCCAATCATGTAGAACAATTCTAGCAGCAGCTCCAATATCCACAATTCCCCCTTTCTTAAGTTTGCCCCGTATAACAGCTACCTTTTGCAGAAAATCGTCGACTGAATCAAAGCTTGAAAGCTTATATAGAGTTACTAAGGTTTTGGAAGGACAGAGCTTCAAGATCTCCTTAACTATGATATCCAAAAGTAGTAAATAAGCTTTTGAATACGGAACTCAAGGATTACAAAAAGAAGGAAAACACTGAAAAATCAATTTACCAGAAGCAACGGGATCTTCCAATTTTTCAATTCTTTTGCAATTTCGCAAAGCTATAGATGGCTCGTTTTCTTTAGATCTTAGCATCACAACACCAGGGCAATCCAACAACTTGACATTCTTGTCTAAATGGACCTCTTGCATCGATCTCGTTAATCCTGGTGTAGCACCAACGTTGACAACGTGGGATCTCTTCAAACTGTTGATAAGACTGCTTTTGCCAACATTAGGCAGGCCAATAACACCCACGGTTATTGATTTTTTAATCTGTCAGATTCAAAATATACAACAGAACACAACAATTAACCAAAAACAATTTGGATAACAAGTCAATTAACCAAAATTGGAAAGGAAATTCCAGATATTGATCAAAAGCAACTTTTAAAGAGAAAAAAATGCAGGCTAGAGAACTATTGGATGGGGCAGACGGATATCAGAACCTTTCAAGTTTCAAATGCACAAAAAGAAAACACCAAATAAAACAAAACAGAATGATCAACTTCTTAAAGTTGAAAGTATAAAAGTTTTTTATAGAACTCCCACAAATCATTGAAGTACCTCATAACTTCTTGAGTAATTCTTCAACAGTTTAATTAGAGTTTCAGCTCCAAGGCAGTCGCTCCTCTGCAATAAATTGCTTGTTTTCGTTTTAGATGCCTTTGAAGATTTCCAACCTAAGTTGGACCTTTGTTCTTGCGTGCTACACTTGAAGGCCACAGCAGGCAATTCTTCTCTCAGATAATTAAGCCACTTCTCAACAGCCTCTCGAGGGACAAGATCTGTTATGAAAAAACATAAATACATGAACAAATTTGAAATTTCTACATGAAGATACACAGCTTGTTGTAACTCACATATCACATGATACGACTAATCCATCCACAATTTTAAGAGGAATCTAATTAGAAGTACCTGGTCACTAAGTTGATATGATCAAGACACTAGTGCGTATTTAACTTTCTTAACTTACGTTTTACATCCTTTAAATGGATTTCAACACAGCATAACATACCCAGTCAAGTCACACATAAAGCAAATATGCATTGTGGGTGTGTGTGTAGGAGCAAATAATGAAACTTCAAAGAAAGAAAACATTGAAATCATTTTTAATAAAGGGTACAAGATACGTGTTGTATAGTTTCGGTTTTCCAAGTTCATGACCTTCTTCATTAGTTAGTAGAATATGGATACAGAGGAGAAATGTTTTACCAATTTTATTCAGAAGTAGAACAAGATGTTTATTAGGACCCGCTTTCATCACCATCTTCTCCATATCCATACAACGGGTGCCAAGGGGATCCCGTGCATCCAGAACTTCTAAAATAACATCTGATGCCTCAATGACTTTGACCAATTCCTTGAAGAAAACCCTGTCGGAGTTATCTGCATATTCATAGTTAAAGACACAATGCAAAGAAATGAACATGAATATCAAATTTTGCTTGCTCCATTGTTTATCCAAAACTCTTCATAGAAAACAACCCACGTACCATGATTCCGGGCAGGCCCTGCAGAGTTATTTCCACCCTTGATCTCTCCTAAACTTTGATCTACAGAATCCATATTATCATCATCTAGCAACCCCAACTTCCTCTTTTGAGCCTGGACAAGATTAAACAGTCAGATACCAGAAAATTGCTATACAGCAACATAATATACGTACCAAAATACATACACAATTCACAGGCTAATAAATATATTTTACATACATTAAAAATCTAAAATTGTTCGTGATAAAAAGTATTAAATTATAATACCCTCTCCTTCCGAGCTGCTTTCTTCTGTTCCATCTCATCAAGAGCACGGGCCCGACGAGCTTCAAGAGCCTTGAGCTCCTGTTCCTTGAAGGGCCAATCATTGGGAATACCTGGGTCCTTCTCAACTTTGCTCTTCCCCTTGAAGCTTAGCTTCTTGGCTTCTTTTGCCTTCTTCTTGTGATGCTCCTTCACCTTTCGAATGATCTTGTACTTCTTCTTTAAACTAACCCTCTTGCTTTTACTCTCTACAAGAAACAAAACATTTTAGAGAAGAAAACTAAGTGTGCCCCAGATGCAGCAGAAAACAAAAGTATTGTGTTTACTTCCAAAATTATAAATAGAACCCACTTACTTTTGCTCCTCTTCACCATCTTTAGGTTTCAAAAGACCAGGGGTTTGGGCAGATTTTCTTTTATTTGATCTTCACTGTCAATACAAGTGAACGACTCAAAAAAATATTCTTCCAAAAAATAAAATAAGTGAGGCAGTACCACAAGCAAAAGACAGAAAAATTCAAGCAAACTCAACACCACTCAAACAAATTCACTCTCTAAGATAGCTTTCAATTTTGCTTGTCTTTATGCTGATTCTGTTTTTAACTGATTACAATTATCTCGATATTTTCAAACACAATATTTCAAATTTTTAATAGCTAAACAAAATAAATGTGAGTTTTCTTTTATCCTTTGTTCATCTTAAACTTCTGATTATGATTAAGTGTAATATGTTTTTCTTCATATTTATATATGGATTCAATCTTTCCTTTTACTAATCTGTGATGCATACGTTCTTATCTTCATGTTTAATTTAGACTGGTTGAGGAGGAAATTATAAAAGATATATATATTCTTGATTTCTATGGGTGGAGAAAATCAAGTAATAAGCCAACATAAACCAACTAACAAGAAAAACCCAAAAATCAAAACCTGAGGATCTTAAAAATGAGCGGCAGGCGCGATCTCACCGACGGCACCGGTCAGGGGCTGAACTAATTCGTTTTTTTGAAAAAACAACAGAGATAAGGAACCAGTGTATCTCCGTTTTCTGGGAGAGGCAAGGAACAGAAGCGACTTCTTCGGAAGGCTGAGGTCGCGGCAGCTCAGAGTGCAGTGTCCGGAGAAACCCGGTTAGACGGCGGCGGGGCGGGGTTCAATGGATAGGAGGGATGGAACGGCTGTAAGTAAAATAGGGTTTAAGAGAAATAAAGAAAAATTTATGGAAACGGAAAAAATAAAAAGAATAAATGAACGATGAAAATATATGGAAAGGAAAATGGAAAATAGAAAATAGGTTGGAAAAGAAAAAGGTTATTATTAGTTGTGAGGAATGAGTTATTATAGTTTATGTTCGAAAAATACCAACAATTATATGCTCAAGTTATAGCTAAAATAAATATTTGTTGTCTTAAATCATATATAATTTTTGTATTATTATATTTGGTCCTACATATATTTAGGTACGTAGTTTAAATTATATTTTTCACTAATTTATACAAACTAGTTAGTAACACGTGTTATGTATGTTAATTTTCCACACAAATAGTATGAAGTTATATTTATTTACTCCTGATTTTTTGAAATTATTTTTGAAAATACATTTTTCAGCTTTATTTCTAGAGAGATCTATTACTCAAAACTTGTTAGATTGCATATAGAAAATCAAATGAGCTAAAAGATATAATGAATTTGATAATATGATTATGAAACAATCAATTCAATCAAACTTTAAATTGATAAGTATGACTTTTTTATATGAATCAACTACATATCAAATATTTAAATGGATTGAATTTTTGGACATCGACATTGACTTTATTATTATTTGGACATTTGTGCTAATTCTAATCTATTTTATGTATTTCTATCATATTCCATAAGTATAATTATTTAACAAATTTTCCAATAATTATAATTTAGTTATTATTTTGAAATGAATAATTAAATTTAAATGAAAATATAATATTGAAATAATACAAATAGATAAGACAATTTTTTTTTCATTTGATCCCTCAATTATAAGATCCACCTATCATAACTTTTTGTTATGACTTGTAAACATGAATAGAAAATAAAAATAATGAGATATTATACCTAAATATTTGAAAAGGGAAAGAATTTAAAAGGTTGAAATAAATACAAAATAATTAATATGAGATAAGAGAATGCGGATAGGTAGGCGATAGAGGGATATGAATGGTTTTAGATAAATGTTAATGATATAATTAATTGGAGATAAAAAGTTAAAATTATTAAGACCCAAATATTTATTAATAACTAATTTCAAATTAAAACATAAATAAAAGCAATTACAATAAAACCAAAGTAGAAAACAAACAAATCTAATAAGAAAAATGACAAAATTGGAAATAAAAAGTTTCTCCTCATCCATACTTTTATATATACTAGTTGGTAACACGTGTTATGCATGTTAATTTTTCATTTTATTTAACTAAAAAAATAGAGTAATTAATTACACAAATAGTATGATGCTATACTTATTTAATCATGATTTTTGTAAATACATTTTTCAGTTTTATTGCTTGGGAAAACTTTTACTCAATACTTGTTAATGCCTGTGAATAAATCAAATGAACTAAAAGATATAAAGAATTTGATAGTATGACTATGAAACAATCCATCCAATCAAACTTTAGATAAATGAGTAGATTTTTTTATATGTATCAATTATATATCGAATGTTTAAATGAATTGGAATTTTGGACATCATTGACTTATTATTATTTGGACATTTATGCTAATTTTATATATTTTATGTATTTCTAACATATTCCAGAAGTATAATTATTTAACAAATTTCTCAAGAATTATAATTAATCATTTTTTAAAATGAATAATTTAAATGAAAATGAAAATATATTATTGAAATAATACAAATAGAGAAGACAATTTTTTCCTTCTATCCCTCAATTATAAGATCCATGATATACTATTGTGGTAAGCACATTTTACATCTTTACATCTTTACATCGAAAGCATACTTAACTACAAAGTAATAATTAAAAAAATAGTTACTTGACATCCGCATGCCACTTTATTATTTTTCGGAAATGGCGTGTTTCTGATGGTTCTCTCTTTAATCTTCCACTTTTACATTCTTCATCCTTGAATTCTCCATCAATTTCTTTGGATCTTTTTTATTAGGTTGATTGGTTGTTCCTAGGCATCGCAAAAATCTAATGAAGGTTTGTGGGCACTTTTGTAGTAGACTTGACTCACAAATCTTCATTTAAACTTGTTGAAAGATTAATTTCTTCACACCCATAACTTTTTTGTTGTGAACATGCATAGAAAAGAAAAAGAATGAGATATTTATACCCAAAAGATTTGAGAAGGGAAAAGAATTTGAAAGATTGAATTAATTATAAAATAATTAATATGAGAGAATGTGGAATGTGAATAGGTGGGAGATAAAGCGATGTGAATGGTTTTAGAGAAATTTTAATGATATAATTAATTGGAGAGAAAAAGTTAAAATTATTAATACCCAAATATTTATTAATAATTAATTTCAAATTATAAAATAACAAAAAGCAAATTACAATAAACTCAAGTAAGAAACAAAAAAATCTACCAAGAAGAATGGCAAAATTGAAAATAAAAATTTCTCCTCATCTATGCTTTTATAAATACTATAGATTAGTCTTTCAACATGTGCATTGCACGTGACTTTTTTAACTTGTTAAATGAATATAAAAAATATGAAGTCAATAAAAAAATTCACATATAACAAAATTCAACAAATTTAATTTTCAAAAGTACAAAATTCAAATAAAAATTCACATATAAAAAGTTATACATCATTTTTAAAAAAAAAATATAAAAGATATACATTACTATTGTTATCATTAAAGTTATTTGATAATGAGTTTATTGAATAAAAAATATTTGATAAAAAGGTCATAAAAAATGAAAGTGAAAAATTGAGAGGATTAAAAGTGATTTTAGGTTAATGTTTTAATGTTTAATGTATTCTATAAGATATATACTGAATTAAAAAATAATATTGCAATCAATGTTAAATTCTTGAATTATAATCAAACTTTTTTTTTTTTTGCAAAACATGTTACTTTCATTTTAAAAATACAATTTTTTTTTCAAAGTTTATATCATTTCTTATTAGAAAGAAGATTGTATTCATTAAAGAAAACGTGAAAACATCGGTTGGAGGGAAGAGATTAGTATATGCATTTGAGATAATTTTTTTAATATACTTATCTGATGTTTAAAATCAAATTAAAAATTATCTTTTCAAATATAACAATACATTATTTATTAAAACACTTACTTTATAATTTATTCTAGAAAGAAAAAAAGAAAAAGAAAAACTTAGTGCACTTATTTAATATCTCATATCATACCAAATGAATAAATTATTTTTCAAGAAGAAAAAATAAACCTACATAACTTTTTATAGAAAAATGTGATTATATATTATGCTCTAGCAAACTATACATCAAATAAATAATTTTGAAAAAATGGTTGAGTTTGGAAAAAAAAAATACACATACAAAATTTTTATACAAAAAGGTACACAAATGTGATGTTTATTTAATTTTAAGAGTTGAGTAGTCTCATTAAATTATTGAAATTTTCAAACTTTTCAAAATTTAAAATTTATTAAAATTTATTATAAAATCATAAATTTGTTATGACTTTTTATTAATTACTTGATAAAACTATTTAACTTCTAAAACTTTTAAAATTCTAAAACAAATTGAATTTAAAGTTTTTATTATTTTTAATGAATTTCTTAGGACAAAAACGAAAAAGCTAAGTACTTTTATATTTCTACCTTTACACATTGTATTACCTTTAACTATAATTAATAATTAGAGTCCAATAAAAGTTACATAATTCAAACACAATAAAAGTGTATTAACCACATTTCACTATTTTATTAATAAAACAAAAATTAATTAAATGAAAAAAAGAAGAAGCAAATAATGTATTTTTTTACGATGTTCAAGATTCCCCAATGTTACATTCTTAAAAAAAAAAAAAGATCTTCATGGTTACATGACTCAAATATATCTCATGAAAAAATACACACAAACATATATTTAGATCACATGTTTACATTCTAACAAAAAAAAAATCTAAAATTATATGATTTAAACATCCATTAATGAAATACAAAAATACATTTATACATATAAGTAAATGAATACAACAAAAATGAAAAAAAATAAAAGAGAACATAAGAATGATAATTTGATTTATTCTTCACATTTTAGTCTTTTGTTGTGACTTATGATCAGTTTGAATGGAAGAAAATAATAAAATATTTATACAAAAAAAATTCAAGATGAAGAAATTGAAAGGTTGGGAGATCAAATAGAAGAGTTAATAAGAGAGAAGAGAATGTGAATAGTTGGAAGATAAAAGGTTAAGAGAAAGATGAAAAGAATGGATGTGGAAAATAGAAGCCTTAATAAGACATTTAATTAATTAATTAGAGAGAAAAGTGAGTTTTTTTATATGTGGGAGAGTTATTTTCTTACATTGTAGAAAGAAACATTAGAATGAGAAATTAATTAATTAATTATTAACTAACGAAAAAAAGTAAAATATAGACCATCATATTAATAAAACAACTTCAAAAAATTAATTTAATTTAGCAATTAACTACATTAATTTTTGTATTTAAATGAAAAAATTACCACCAAAATAGTAATGAAAAAAACCTTATAATGAAAGGACAAAGTTGGAACAAAAAATGTCTCTTCATCCATACTTTTATATATACAATAGAAAAAGAAATATATATTCATAAAAATTAAAGAGGTTAGCTCGATCTGAGTAACACATTCTATCATCTTCTATTTTCTATGTTACTTAAGGAAAAAAAAAAGTAATAAATAATGTTGTCTTCTTCTTGAGTATGCATAGCTAGTTAGGTGAGTTAGGGCTTAGGGGTGTTAAGAAATTAACTCAATTTTTGCATCTTTACCCTATCTTTATATGCACTCGATCTTCTTCAAATGAGTTTCCATCTACACATGCTAACTATTGAACTTTTGGAGAAAAAATTGAGAGGGAAAGAATAACAAACTAATGGAATAAAATACTCAATAATGTTGGTAGAAAGAAATGGAAGCCCTTTATATAGTAATGAAAGTTGAAGAAATGTAAATGAAAAACCATTAGTCTTCCATAATTAATTATATTATAAAAAACAAAATAAAAAATTAAAAGATATTTAATTTTTAATTAATTTCTAAAATGTAAATGAAAAACCATTAATCTTCCATAATTAATTATATTACAAAAAACAAAATAAAAATGAATTTACCATAAAACCAAAAAGTGAATTGGAACACAAAATTAAACTTAAGGGTATAATTGGAAGAAAACAATTTCTCCACATTGAAGCTTTTATATATACTATAGATATATGTAGACTAATATATTATATCACATTTTATAGCTTCTATTCCACTACTTTGGAGAAAGCACTAACTAGTTTATGAGCAAAAAGATTAACAAATGATCAATCAACCATGGTTGTTTAGAGAAGGGTGTGTGCAAGAATAAAAAGTTGCATCAAATGTGGAACCTCAAAATCTTAATATAAGAACTAAAGGCCAAAGTATGCAAATTGGGTGGGCAATCAAAAAAATATTCAATATCAATCCTTCAATGCTCTTGGACCGGAAATCTTAGACGCAAGTTTACACATTCTTGATATTTTTCATCTTTGCAGAGCATGTCAACGACTATGGTGCAACTGGCAGCATTTGGTGACACATCCTTTTGAACCATCTTATGGAGAAGTTTAACCATCTCCTCTAATTTATTACTTTCACAGAAACCACGAAGAAGGGTATTATAAGTAATTATGTCAGGAGTACAACCATTTTGTCCCATCTTTTCAAACAAAATATTTGCCTTATCCACTTGTCCCACATTACAAAACCCATGGATCATAATGTTACATGTCACAACATTTGGTTGAAGCCCTTCCTGGGATAGTTGTTTGAAAAACTCCCAAGCAATTTCAACTTTGCCTGCTTTACACAGGCCATCAATTAAACAACTATAGCTTTCAATGTCCAATTTGAAGTTGTATGATTTTAGCTCATCAAAAAGTTCCATCGCTTCAAATAAAAAACCATTCTTACACAAAACCATCTAAGAAAATAACATATATACAAGATATTACCGTAATTATGCCACAATCTTGTATTTATGTGATTGATACTTTCCTTATGTTGCATTTGTATTGTCTATAATTATATTTGTAACTCAAAAGATTAATAACAAGATATATCAATATTCTATGAAAAACCACATGGTATCAGAGCCTCTAACCGAGGGTTACTGTATAGCCGTCGCCGCCGTCGATCTCTGTCGTGAAGCCAACGATCTCCGCTGACGAAACACCTCACATCATTCTCCTGTCGTTCGCCATCGATCTGTCTGCAAGTCTCTTGTTCAGATCTGAAGAATAGATCTCACAGCCGCCAAGTTTGGAGACGAACCCAGATCCGCGAAGTTTGGAGACGAACCCAGTTCCGACGGCGACGAACCCAGATCTGACGAAGACAAATAGATCTCTTGCAAATCAAATCAGATCCGACAAACCCAGATCTGTCGAACCAAGATCGCACGACCGTTCGCAGCCCCGCGACCGTTTCGCAGCTCCGCGACCG